>JAAZTK010002813.1:0-10471 GCA_036507255.1 Megalothorax incertus | reverse complement strand
TTAAAATTCATTGAAATAGGAATCTGTAATCACTAGAAATTTTGTAATTAATAATTTAAAATTGACTCGCTTATGACTGGGGCGAAGAGCCTTCTTTTGGAGGCTCCTGAGGAGGAGCTGGGCTTGGTGACTCTTTTGGAGATCGTGGAGGTCTTGACCGAGGAGACCTTGTCCTCCTCTCCGCTCTCTCACCCTCCGTTCTAGTCCTTGTTCTCGTTCTCCTTTCTTCTCGGCGTCGACGAGACCTTGGCTTTTGCTCAGGAGCCGGAGTAGGAGACGGTGGAGGGATTGCTTTGGCTTCATCTGAAGGGCTCCTCCCACTTGTTCCTGAAATTGTTTTTGGGATACCTCCACTACCAGGTGAAGTAGGTTGAACGGTGTGAACTTCAGTTTTGTTGTATACTCGAGTGGTTTTTGTATAAGTGGTCTTTGTAGTACTTCCTGGAGTTTGGACAGTTCGGAGAGGATAAGGTTGTGTTCCTCCATAGACCTTTCTCGCTTCTCCTGTCCTAGAAGTAGTATTAACAGCAGGTTTGTGCTCAGTTTTAGGCTTTGGTGCATCAGATCCAGCTCGACCGGTGCTTGTCGCTGATGTGACCTTTCTAGGCCTGTGCCTTGGTTTGACTGGCTCCGTGACGAGTGCAGGAGCAGGTCCTCCTCCTCCTCCGGTACTAGCATTTGATGCTACTTTTTTGACACTAGTTTTTGAGCCTCCTCCAGTGCTTCCAGTGGTTGAAGTAACTTTACGAGCAGTCCTATGTTCTCGGGTAGTCCTATGCTCTCTTCGCCTACTGCTCGTCTTTGTAGTAGCTCCTCCGGATGGCTTTTCTGGCTTTGGAGCTGGCTGTGGAGGAGGTGGCTGTGGGAGAGACGCCTTTTTCTGAATATCTTCACCGGAATTCGGATCAAATACAGGTGGTGGAGGGTAGGGTTTCTTCCTTAGCAGAGGTTTCTCCTTTTCTAGAGGATGGAATTGAATTTTAGTATAGGATTTATTAATTTAGAAAGCTTGTAGATGATATACCGAGAAGAAAGGAAAGTTCCGGAGCTTGTGCATTTGCTGGAGGCGCAAATGATGGTTCTGGATCTGCAGAAATTCATTATAAAGATTTGGCATTTCAAAGCTTTGGTATATTGCAGGTAAATATTTTTTAACCTGGCAAATCTGCAGTTCCAAACCGGAATCCCGACTCTTCTTTGCCTCCTGCTGAACCATGTTTTGGGAGATGGAGGGATTCCTCTGCTCTGAGCTTTTTATCTGACATGGCTGAGGTGATGGTAAACTCCCTCTCCGGGAGATGACGAGGAGAGACTAAGCAATTTTGAATGAATCTTGATGACTGGAGATTCAATTAAAACAAGTACTTCCGGTTCTAGTTACCTTTTGTAACGGGATAAGTTTCTATAGGCTAAATATGATAGTTTAAAGGGAATTGAATAAAGATTCCAAGATTTTGAGAGTTCCAACTTCTCTTCTGCTGCTTCCTCCAGGTCAAATTCGGTGAGGCTCGATTAAAGCAAAATGGATAATACGGCATCCCTTATCATCAATATTGTTCTCATTGTAAGCTTTGCTATGAAATGGCTAATGTTAATTTTTTGACTTTGCATTGATTTGAAAGGTTTTGGGTTGCATTCTGCTGATTTTATCTAGCTTAATGATTGACCGATTCAAAAAAACGGATAAACTTCTTGGATATGAAGAAGCTGTTGGTCTAGGTGCTGCTGTTTTGGTAAAATTCATTTATACGGATATACTCCATCATGATCACTCTGATCAATATTTAATAATAATCTTTGATGCAATGCATTTTATCTATGTTTGATGAATGATATTTGTATTAGGTCTTCTCAATTGCCCAAATTATTATTGCTATTATTCAACTCGCTGGGGTATGTAATGTCTCAATTTCATGAATATCAAGAAAAAAGCCAATTCTTTTTTTAGAAAATGATGGAGCTTATATGGGACATTGCGATGGGCATATTATTTATCGTATACATATATTAAATAGCAATATAATTAATCATATTTTCACAAATCATTTTATATCAGGTCTACCTAGTCGTATTCTCCCTTGCTGTTGATTGGAATTTTCATAAACTCTCCTATAATAATGACCGTGTAAGAGATAAGTTAATTCTTGCTTTAATTTTGTCCAATTATTGTAAAATACTGATCCTGAGCGGTTGATTAATTATAATTTTGATTGAACAGAGCTTGGGCAAATCCTTTGTAGCTTTTACAGCAATATCGTGGATTTTCATCTTTTTTGTGCTCCTTTACGTGATAATTTTGAAACTTAGACGTTAAATGTGCCAAAATCAGTCAAACTGTATAGATATTTGTATGCAATTATAAATGATAAATGATAAATAATAAATGATATAATAAAGATAACATGTGAAAAGTAAAACTACGAATAATGTTCGAGTCTCGTTTCTTTTTTATTCCAATGCAAACTGGCGTTTATTTAGGAAGATATGTTGTTAAGTTTAAGAGATAGTTGAGCTATCTTTATATTCATCATCATTCATCATTTTGCACATTAATTTCCCTTTAATTCGGTTAATGTCCTCCTGAGTAGCTGTCCTTACCTTTTGAGATTTCCAAAATTAGGTTATATTTTTATTTATGCATATGGCATACCGATTGACACTGATTTTCAGTTTCAACTGGCATCATCTCATGCAAAAGAAAGTCTCTGGAGTCCCCTGTAAAGATAATCAAGTTTCAGAGAATTCGGATTTAAAGTTTTAATAGCTCATATTCAATCTACCCATAATAACTTGGATATCGTCCATTTCCGCTTCAGAAATATTCTCAAAGTCATTCCCACCAGCCACTCCCTAAAAATATATTAAATTCTGATTCATCCTCAGTAATATCCGTATAGTAATTCGAGCTATTTAAGATCGACTTACAAATACATTCATTTCATAAGCGTCATAGTCCAGCCTGGAGGAAAAGACTGGTCCAGGGATCCTGGTCAAGCCTATAAATTAAGAATTAAATCTTGATGCAGAATTTTTGCAGCAGAAATATTTTTCTTCGCTTAAATTACCAATAATTCCAGATCCATTAAGTGCTGAGATTTGTGCAGATTTCCTCGAGTTTTCCGCTTTGACTTCAGCCTCAACCTCTCTCAACTTTTCAATATCCTTCTCGAGTTTGTCAGTGTTTTCAAAGTACCACTCGAGGTCAAGATCCTGGAATACAATTTTACTCTGAAGTGCTTCATTCTCCTTTCTAAGCTTGGTATTCTCCGCTTCTAGACGCCTAATCCTTTCCTAAATTGATGCAGAATCTTAAATATTCCTATACATGTAATATATTGGTTAAAGAATACTTCGTTTTGATCTTTGGACTCTTGGCTTTGGCCACAGGATGTTCCTTGACCAGAAAATCCAGACTCCGAAGCTCTGAATGACGACGTCGTCGCCGCAGGGACGGGATTACTAAAATGTCCTCCAAGTCCCAGGCCAAAAGCATACCGAGGAGTGGTTCCATAACCATCACGGGCTTCCTGAAGGGGAGTACGACTCCTTCTCGTCTGAATTGGAGGGCTCAGATGATGAGGGAGCATATACGAAGGCGAATGGTGCCAAAGTCCGATAAATCGAGTAGGTGTTACGGGAGGAACGGGAAGTGGACGTCGAAGAGAAGGCTCAGAGAGATCACGGAGGAGATATGAGAGGTCATATGTGAGGTCAGAAATACGTGTGCCATCGCCTCCAGCAGGTTGAGTAGCTGGATTATGTCGATTGGACATTTAAATTGATCTATTTGCTTTCAAACTTTCTAAAAGCCCTTCAAGCCCCATAATTTCAAGGGCTATTTAAGATTTCAAAGTTTCTATGAATGTATGCATAAAATATATCCATACAGGTGACCCCGATTGACACCATTTTGATGATATAAGCTTCAGTAGCTGGAAAAACGTAGTAGTAGCTCCAATGACTTTTAGCATTCAGAGGCATAACCTAATTACCCGGAAAAAAGGAACGGTTAAATCATTGAAATTAATTCCGTATGCAAGCTAATTTCATTTATTCTGTTTTGATGAGACAATAATTGAGAATTAATTGCACTTGATTAACCCACTCTCCTTTGGATTGTATTCACTTCATTTGACCAAATTTGAGCACAATTGATGATGGATTTACATAATGATAAAGATATAAATATATCCCAAGATGGATTTCACCTACTTTTTGGCACATTCCGAACAAATAGCGTATACGAGATACTCAATTCTAGAATGGCTAATAAATTGCATTGGATTCAAATAGCATTTTTGGCGTTATATTTCACTTCCCCCGTTGTAACCACAAATAGGAAGATTAAGGAAAGGGTAAGTTATTTTAAATCGGGGAATTATTTTGAATTTTTAATCGAATTTCTAATTAAAAATAGTTCAGAAAAGGTCGAGATGGGGTAATTTCACAGAATTTGCTCTTTTTCACAGTTCAAAATTAAGATTTATTTGAATTTCATTACAGGAAGTTGATGTTGAAGTCATTCTGAACCCAGGACCAATGATCTACCCCGATATTGTAATGGGAAATTTTGTAGATTCAAAAGTAAATATTGAGGACGCAATTCTAGAGGAATTGGGGCTCGCAACGAACAATTATGGGAATCTATCCGCATTTTACACAACCACTGAGGGAAGGGCTCGCGAATCCGCTGAATCTGATGAATTATTTCCGGATTCTAGTACTTCGACATCAGCGACCTTGCCATCAACGAGTCCATCAATCCCTGCAACCACTCAGATGGTCGATGACGAGATGGATGACTTGCATGTCCCAGAACTTTCGGAAATCAATATGAACGATATTCAATTTCGATCCGGATCAGATTATTATCCAGATGATGAAAATGAACTCCATTCAAAAGAGAATGAGGACGCGGGGTTTGATTATGAAGATGAGATCCAGTCTAAAGATAAAGTATTGGGTAAAAAGGAGCCTAAAGAACCTTGCCGAGTCAAGTAAGTCATATCCAATTTTAAGTAATTTAAATTCAATATATGGTATTTGTATATTCCATCTAGGATGAACAATACTTTTGGACATTTCCAAATGAATTTCTCCAGAGACTGCGTTTATCTCCTATCCACTCCCGAAGTCAATTCCAGACTTGTCCTTCACTGCGAGAGTATGCAAATGTCCAAATGTTCAGAGGATCGAGATTCCCTCATGGTTAACCTCAATGGAGGTAATCCTCATATATATTATTCGTAAAATTAAATTAATTGAATTTTTATGAAAACTCTAAAACTTTTTTCTAGTATTATTTAAAATTGATTAATTAGTTTGCAATTTAACTTTCACATCATATTAGATCTTCGATTCGGTCGGAATTCATATTTTTATTGTGGTCCAAACTCTCAAATCCGAGTCAATTCCATCAAGCAAAAGATTGCCATTAGAGTTCGAAGGAATGAAGAGCTCGCGGGTCAAGAATATCAATGTCATTATCAGTCTAGACAGCAGAGGTTTATCTTTCCTTCGGCTGGTGGTGCTCAGAGGACTAATTCTGGTCACAAGGCGGATTGTGGAAGAGTTGGCAGAGGTGGGAAGATCGTTGGGGGCCGCAGAGTGCCTCAAGGTTTGGATTTACAGAATTTTTCCAAATATAATTATTATTTGAAAATAATTTTCCAGGTCTTTTCCCTTGGATGGCACAACTCGATATCACGAGGATTGATGGAACGCATACGGCATGCTCCGGAAGCATTATTTCCGAATATTATGTCCTCTCAGCGGCACATTGTTTAAAAAATAGCGAGTCCATCTCCGTATTCATGGGGGGAAGTGACCGTCGAGAATTCACAGGAAGTGAAGTTACAATTCAAGCTGAGAAATATATTCTCCATCGTCTTTGGAACTCGAGGACTCTTGCGGCAGACTTGGCTCTCGTTAAATTGACAGAACCGATTACTTTCACTCCGGAAATTTCTCCAATTTGCCTTCCTCCACGGAGTTATAAGGATGAAAGATGGGAGGGAAAGATTGGCGTCTCTGCTGGATGGGGCCGATTAGAAACAAAAGTACGCTTAAGACATAATTAGTGTCGCATTTTAAATTTCACATAAACTGCTGCCATTTTAATATTAGGCAAACAAATTCAAATTCAAATATATGATTTTGTAGATACAAGCCTTTACTTCAAAATCGCTTCAAAAATTTTCGTAATAAACATACATATATATTGCTAATTAGCATAATTAGTCGATTACATGGCTCAGGAACAGGTGAATAGAGAGACACTCCAAATTCACTGGAAAAATGGGATTACAACCCCTTTTGAACTGTTCAAATTGACACCAGTGTCATTAAGAACAGCTCGGTGCTTAAAAAAACTGATGACCTCGGGTCAAAGGGTTGCCAGAGCTAAAGAAGGAGGTCGAAAAGCGACTTTTTTACGCTTATATTGTGGGGTCAGATGTGTCGTCGGGGTGTTACTCCCTTTAAACTCATCTCTGGAACGGTTAAGCCGTAAATTATCGAAAGATCCTTGAAGATTAATGCTTTCCCACCATGAATACACTTTATCCGGGTGGTTGGCATTTCCAGGATGACAACTCCGCCCCTCATACCGCGAGGAGGAGGAGAAACTTCCTCCTCGAGAGCAATATCAGGTTCTCTTGCTACCCGGACCTTAATATCATTCAGAATGTGTGGGGATGGATGAAAAGGGAAGTAGAGGTCATGATAACAAGGTCAATTGGGAGGGGAGGGAGGTCATCGAGTCAAAATGGGAGGAGCTTCGGCAGGATGTTGGGGAGTGTAATTTTCAAGGGCTCTCTCACCGACTTCACACCGCTATTGGCGCCGATAGGAACACAATTAGTCATTGATATATATACTCATTTTGAAGCTTAGACAAATGTCTTTAAAATGAGACCATTATTTAATTTAAATTATCTGTCTAATTAATTTTATTGAAATAAAAGTAAACGACACTAATTATGTCTTAAGCGTAAATACATTCGGTTTTTTAAAGAAATAAATTATTGATTTGATTTTAGGAACCAGCCCCAAGACAGCTTTACCGTGTGAGATTGCCATTCATGCCCCAGACGAGATGTGCAAGGATTTATCGGCGATATTTTCAGCCTTCGGCAATGTATTGCACAGATTCAAACTTCAAGGCTGCCATTTGCTACGGAGGTAAGGATGCTGTCGAGTACAATGCTCTGTGTAGCTATTGTATTACTATTTAGGAGTTTCTAAAAAAATTAATAAATAGATAGCGGAGGGCCTTTGATGTACAAGAGGGGTGACAAGGTCTATCAGGTACGCTAGGAATTAACTTAAACGTTTTAATCAATGAAAGTGAAATTTCAAATACCTATTATACATATCTAGCTTGGAATTGCATCTTTCTCCTTATCCAAAATATGCGGAGAAAGGTAAAACTATAATCGAATTTACTTTAAAAAACAACCTAACTCTAATAAGAAATATGCATTATAATCCTAAGTTATTCTAAAATCTACATATTTTTCAGCCCTGATGTCTTCACGGCAGTTAGCGAATATGACACTTGGGTAAATTGAACCTACATTTGATAAGTTACAATGCATTTTATAAAAATAATCGTGATTCAATTACCTAATTTCCAGATTCAAACCCGCATCCAATCAAATTATTATTAATCCAATAAAATTTGAAAAGCATCGTTAGTTCAGCTAAAGCTCTATACCTAATTTATTGTGATTGTTATTTATTTGCCTATATTATTGTATTTCGTAGTATTTATCAAAAGAAAAAAACAGATATCGTAGTAAGTTTGTGAAATAATAAAATGAATTGTTTATTTATTTTTCTTGGTATGAATTCAAATTCATTAAATAATTTTGCTTGAATTACATTTTTGAGTTGATACAAAATGCTTAGAATTCAAATGAAATATAGGTATACTTGAACCTACTAATTGTGATGAATAATTTATAATAGGTAATGTTTTTTCAAAAATTTTTAAAAATAAGTACTATACAATTTCAGAAAGATTAACAAAAAATAATCTTTAAACTTTGAATCTTAAAACTTTAAAAATATAAAAGAAATTGGATTTTAATTTATACCTACATATAAATACCGTCAATGAATAATCGAAAGTATTGTAGTACGAGTATAATGAGTGTAAATAGTATCTGTATTTAAATACGATTATGTGGACTTGTAATTTATCCGTGTAATAAAAGTTAAAATATCCTAAAATTAATTTATATTAGAAAATTGTGTAATGTTTATATAGGTAGTTGGATAGAGAGAGTCTTTGAATTCACTTGGACCTGCCTTTTGGGAGAAACGCTTGTACAAACAGACGATCGGCAAAAGGGCTGACATAGCTTATATCGTTATGTTCAAATATCTTTTTAGGGATCCCCAAATTGACAAGATAATATTTGCAGCTGCTCTCCTTCTTCCCTTCTGCCGAACTCTTGACAATGGAATAATGTGACTCGAGTGGGAGACATGAAGCAATCAGAAAAGTCTTCGACTTGAACCCATTGTTCAGTGTTTCAGAGGATCCATCGGCGAAATCAACGAGGACTTGGTTAAGTGATGAAATTGAGAATTGTGAGAATGGAGAGCTATCCAGGGAGTTGGTTCCATTGATATACAGATCGAAATACAAATCTTGGTTCGTCACTCGAGACATTTTCACAAGATCTAGCAGAAAAATTACATTTGTTCGAATAAATTCCACTTTTAATAAATATTAAATAATACCTTTAATTAATTCATGTTCAGAAAAGTAGATGGGATTTCCAGTTAAAGCGTAAAGAGACTCTTCCACAGCTAGCCGATCACGTGAAATGTCACTCAAAGGAGAAATCCCATTGGAACTTGTGTAGAGTAGGAAAGTCTTCACTCCAAGAGTGGCTAGGATTCTTCCAGCACAAAGCGAAACATTTGCTTGCCAATGAGACTCGCAATTGATTGAAATAAGTACTCGTGGACGTAATTCTTCAGGTCTTTCTGGGCTCAGTCTGAAAAAAAGCATATCCAGAATTTAAAACTTTTTTTCAAATGGTTAGAAATATTGTAATTTGTACCTGTACGAATCGCCAATCATTGGAATTATAATCTGTGCCGTAGCTCGACCCATTATCTCGACCAATCTAATTTAAAGGTAAAGAATATAGCTGTAAAATCCGAATAATCTCCCATTTTTTCATAAAAAAGGATTGTAATCCTTACTTGTCGTATGTAAGCCCAGCTAAAGATGATTAAAATTCAAAATTAAGGAAATTAAAATTCAATTGATAATTATAACTTAAAATTTTTTAATTAGGTACCCGAATGAGTCGAGTTGAGAATGGATTTCCGGGTTAAGAATTTCACACAAGGGATAAGGACTCCCAGATCAGTGATAAAGTATTGGCTCTCATCACTCCTCCCATTTAATATCTTTACGGATTCAATTCTCCTTTCCTGTTCCAAAATATTAAATCAATTTCAGGGAATTTAAATGTACGCGAGTTACAAACCTGCTGTAATGTTGTATGTTCATTTGGATTCTTGCTCAGGAGTTTCTTTTCAAGTATCTTGTGTGCCTCAATCTTATTTCTCGGTGTTTGCCGATGTACATCCATGTCATAATTTGGTTCTGGTTTCCTCTCCACTGGAAGTTTCTGCAAAATAATTAAAAAATAATTGCTTTAAAATATGAATTCTGAATACGTGATTTAAACTTTTAATGGAAGTACTATTTTTTAAATACCTGAAATTGCGCCAAATTCTCTTCAAAATCAAAATCCCCCTGATTCTGAATTTCGGAGGGTGACATCATAAAAGGATTGTCCTCCTGAGCCAGGACGTTACGCTTCCCATGCCCCGCATTCACAGGAATCTTTTTGAAATGTTTATCACCACTATTCCCGAGCTCATTTCTCGCACTTACATCCTTTTTCTGGGTAAAAAAATAATTAAAATCAGCTTATTAAAATACACCTGAATTTTGAAATAGAAATACCTCTGGAACAAGTCTTCTGTCCGTATTCCTAGAGCTAGATTTCTGGACTTGCTTAAAAGCCGAACCATTCCCTCCTCCTCCGCTTCCAATCTCATTCCTTGGCTCGGAGTTTTGCATGTGGGATTCCATAATTAAAGAATATGGATCTAATGCTCTTGAAAGCCGGCCCATTTCCTCATTGTGGACCTCCTTCAACTCTGGAGAAAGAGGCTGAGTCGCTTTTACAATAAACTCTTCAAAATTGGAGGCAGAGTATACTACTCTTGGGGAAGATGCGCTTTTTGATGAGGGGAATGGAATAAATGATCCTCCAACACCATTTCTATTAGGAGGAACGTCAATTGGTTTTGAGGGAGCCACGGGTTTTGCAGATTTTTGTATTTCTCCTCTTTCCTCCAACTCTTGAATCTCTTCGTCAGTTTTAGCAATTACAAAAAGATCAACAATACGATTGGAATCCAAGATAAATCCATC
>JAAZTK010002812.1:0-10477 GCA_036507255.1 Megalothorax incertus | reverse complement strand
CCGTGACCTTCCCAAGGTCATCTGAGGTCAAAAACCGAATTTCGGGTTTTTCGATTTTTGGCGGAAAATTTGAATTTTGGTAGGGAAATTTGGTTTGCAACTAGAAAAGCATGTTGCTGCAGCTTGAAAAAAAATATTTATAACATTTTACTCTAAAAGAGAACGGGCTTTCTACACGGTTTACCCGTTTTATTAAAAATAAAATTCATACATTTTTTGTATTCTCTCCATTGTTGTGAATAATGGGAAGAATATTTTGCAACTCGTTGAAATAACGCAAAAATTCATCCTTTTTTCTCAGGGAAAAATTGAGGATGAGGAAAGTGTTTGAAATTAGCATTGAAATTGGAATCAAATAATTTGTGCTAATTTCTCGAAATGTAATTTCTTTTGCAATTAATTTTAGGATCGAGGACGCCGTGAATGTCATGTTGCACAAATAGATGCAAATGCAAATGATCTGCATTAATAATTAAATAGTAAAAATTATATTTTAAATATTGTATTTATGTGCTAGCCTGATTCCAGAAGCTCCCTCTAGCGGAAACTTTGCAATTCTTATGATCCATTTCCAGTTTGAAAGGAATCAACCCCTGATAAAATGTCAGATTCAAAAATGGAATTGTGAGGAAAAAATCACATCTCGAATTGGGAATTTCTTGGCGAATTTTTAAAGAATTTATCATTTTTAAATTCGACAACATTTTTTTTACGAATAGATTTTGAAATACACTGTAATATTACATTAGTAATCCTCTAATGTAATTTCGGACGTAAGCATAAATTGTATTTGTCAAAGGTAAATTAAAAATATAAAAAATTCCTGACATTTATAAAATTCATTATTTTAAAATCCATTAAAATTCTGTGCAAAAAATTTAAATTATTAAAAAACATATTGAAAAAATATTTGTATCTACGAGCCAAATGTAAACACATTAATATATGAATTTAATAAAATTTATTTCATTTTGCTGCAAAATTGTTACATGTAAAATCCAATTACAATACGATCTGATATTATTGTAGTAATTTACTTAAAATTTTGAAAAATCAGCATATTCGAAAATGTATGAAGAAACCTTTATAAAATCAAAAATTTTAAGTTTAAATTTTTTGAATTTAAAAAAAAAATATAATACCTTTCCATCACAAGGAATCACGCAATCTCAACGGTGGTAGTAGTCGAAGGATTGTCGGTTATAGTTATCGTAATATCCATCTAAATAATATTTATATTTAATTAATAAATATCCTCACGTTTGAGGGCAAACTATTGTAAATATTTTTGAAAAATTAAATAAATAATTACCTTGCAGAATCCTCTCAATCAATTCGATCAATTGGTTGATATTTTAATTTTTGGAAGCTTTCAAATGGGCTTGGGTTAGTACTTTGAGTATGTAGAATAATTCTCAAAAGGATTTAAGGCCTTTTTATTGGGATCCAAAAATGCATTATCTAATCTATTTTTTTTATATGGACCACCTTTGCATTGGATTTATTTACGCTTGCCTTGAAAAATATTTTTATAACATACCTACCTAAGTATATATGCGTCAATATCACATAATATTATTATGTTGATATTTGAAATTCCACGTGCAATGGGTTATCTTGTTGTTCTCCCTTGGTCAAGTCAATCACGAGTCCATAAACACCACACGTAAATGGGCTGAATTGACAAATAATTTGAAGTTAATAACAGGATATGACCATATCTTACTTATTTTGAACAATTAATATATTTATACCAAATTGTAATGTTATATTTTTTTATTTGCTCGATAAATATCCTTTCCAAATTGGAATAGAATGAGAGCATAGCTTCCAAATAGCTTAGTCAGCTTATAAAATAATGCCGTCTCGACTCAAATTTTTTAAATTTGATTTAAATTGGAATATAAGGTATATTTACAATGGAATTAGCCCTGGCTGAAATGAGCAAGCTCGAAATAAGGATAAAAAATGCAATTCAAATATTTTGGAATTCCGGTGCAGTAGTTGATGCTAATTAGAAGGGAGCCATCTAGTGCCATCGAGGAGAATATTACGATTGATTCCTGACAGGAACTCAAAGTCTCGGGAAATTAAAAAATTTGTAACCTCAACTTTTATATTTGATTGATTCTCAAATACGCCACATTTCAATTTAAAAAATCCACATTTTTAATTGAAAAAAATTTAAGTTATTGCAATTTTTTAATTTAATTTGAATTTTGGATTAAATATGCAGATAAATATCTTTATCTGTAAATTACAATATTTATTTTTAATACAAAGATTATATTTTATAAAAAAATAAATTAACATAAAATGTCAAATATTAGAAACTTGATATTTGTTTTGAACTTTTTGAACATTAATTTCTGAGGATGAGTAATATTTGGTACATATATAAAAAGTTATCCGTGATATCCTCCGAACCTAAATTGAATATATTAAAATTTATATTTCTCAATCGGGTGCAATTATACAGATATTTATCGGATATTGTATAAATACCCGTATCCGCCCCCGTAATGACCTAGCCCTCCAAAACCGATATGACCTCGGTGACCCCCAAAACCGCCATATCTACATAAATAATTCATTTAAGAAATTTCAAATTTGATCAATTAATAAACTAATTAATTACCCGCCAAAACCTCCAAATCTTTGACCATATCTAATTGATTTTAATTAAATTAATGAAATTTCTAATTTAATTAAAGTAGTTTTATATAATACCCTCCAAAACCAAAACCTCGATGGCCATACCTGCAATCAATTATAATTTACAAAGTTCAAAAATTGCCAAATATTATAACTACTGTAATTTACCCTCCAAATCCCCTAAAATTTAAAAATGACATGTCAGTATTTCATAAAAATCCTTTCTTAAAATTCTAAAAATGCTAAAAATTACCCATGGCCGTGACCAAACCCTCTGTGACCCCAATGATGTCGTCTGGCGTCAGTTCCAGCGAGGAAGAGTGCCATCACCCCGAGGCAGAGGAATAACAAAGCCTATGTATAATATTATTTTGGAATTTAGAATTTTAGATAATAAAATTTTTAAAAATTGATAAAAAAATATACCGTTTTGTAAGACATGTCCTAATTATGCCGAATAAAAGTATTTGCAAAAGTTTGATAAACGTTTGAAATTCAATTGAACGCTTTGCAATCCTTTTATACGGGGGAAGAGTTGCTCAAATCCAGTTCAATGACGTCTTTAAAACAAGATCCCATTAAATTATGGCAAGTTTTTGGCGAAATGAGAGCAAGGGATTTCCTCAAAAATCTCTTAACAAATTAATACCCAAAATGCGCAAAACAATACAAGTTAATCCAAGTTCGAGTTTAATGTCCTCAAGCCATTTTGCATTTTATTAAATATAGGTTGTGGTTCAATGCGGGATTCCCCGCCCTCAACAAGCCAAATCTTGTCTTAATTTCATCCAATTTCGTTGTAAAACAAGTTTTATTTCTAATTTCTTGCATTGCATTGCAAGCAGTTCTTCCTCAACCTAAAGAACATTGAACCAAAAGGGATTAAAGCAAAAAAGTAAAAAAAAAATAATGCCAAACACGTGTCTAGAAAATTTAGCCTGAGAATCAAATGCAAATCCTATCCTCGAGAATCATTCGGAATACGCCAATGCAAATCAGGATTCATTAATTAGTAAATACTGTATTTATTTCAACTTTCAATTTTAATATTTCACAATATTTTAAGTGTTTTTTAATCAGCTTTAAATAGTGGTAGGTTAAGAGGTCGCGATTTAAAGTATAAATGTGATATTAAAATGTTTAAAATTATCATTTTATTAAAAAGGCCACTTCAACGCCTGCTAGAATTCCTCGATGAGCCTGGCGTCTCCCTGATAGTCCTCCCAATATCCTTCTCAATCCTCTCAAACCTTTCCAAATACTCGGAGAGAACCGTTCCAACCTCCCTCCCATCACCCGAACTCGATTCAACACCCCTTTCAAATGGTAGGCTCGACGGAGCGGGATGAAAGTAGTTTTCAGCCTCCTCCACATCCTTCTCAATGTCACTCAGACCTCCAGAAGAGATCCGCCTCCCTTTTAAACGCGCTGGAGCTCCGACAGAACTCGGTGGAAGACTTTGATGAGCACTAGCAGGCGTCCAAGGCCGTGTATTCACTTTATTATAGCTTAGTTTGGACTGCCATCGACTAATCATGAATTTAAACCGAAGGGCAGACATTACAGCACGAACAGCAATCCTAATTTGAAAGAAATAATGATTAATTTAAGTATAAAAGTGCAGATTTAACCCACCTGAATCTAGTTTTTGGAGAACGGAGATCGCACGAGCCGAGTGCACTCGGAGATAGGCATATTTCCTTTTGTAGAAGGCCAGGGCGGTGAAATCCACCTCCAGATATACTCAGAATCTCTTTATAACCCTCGACCACGATGCATAAATACTTTTTCTGCCACGCGAGGGCTTTCCGATGGCTTTTGTACCTCATATACAGCTCGCAATACTTTTCTCCCTATGTTAAAACATATAAAATAGCTTTAAAACCTCATCTAATTTTTTTTAAACGTATTTAAATACCCGTCTTTGAGCATTAGCGAGTTGAGCTTCAATCCCAGCGGATGGAGTGGCTCTTGAGATGACCTGGAGTTGAACTCGAGCAGCTTCTAGCTCGGATTCAAGCTTCTCCTTGCTCTCAAGTGCTCCCATAAGCTCTCCCTCAAGTGTACTCTTTAATTTCCTCAGTCTATCCATCTCTCCCGCCTTGATATTGAGCTGCTGGGTAAGTTCAAGAGCTCTATTCCGCTCTCCGTTCAGTAGGGACTCCCAGTGACTCTCTGAGAACTCTTTCCTCTGTAAATAATTCGGTATTTAGTTTATAAAGGTAGGATTAAATGAATATGAGGGTTTACCATTGAAGCTAATTGGTCCTCGAGCTCTTTAACACGCTCTTTTTCCTTACCAAGGAAGAAATGGACCTGCTGAAGCTGAGTTCGGAGTGTTTCCCCTTCAATTTGCTTTGAAATCCCTCGGAGACGCTCTGCCTGCGCTCTTTCCATTGCATCCCAATCGATAAAGTCTGTAGATCTCTCGGAAATGGATACTCCAACACTTTGGGAGACTTTGCTCGAGGATTTGCCTTCCTGGAGGGCATTTAGAGCCTTTTCTTCTTTCTCAGTCAGGTGCAAAAGCTGAAAAATAATGAAAGAAATCAATTGTAGAGTCATTTACAAGCTTTTCAATGCCAAGAGATAGGATTTAATGAGAAATACCGTGTTAGTATCATCCTCAAGCTTGGAGGATAGCTGGAGAATCTCGTTAATCTTGGCCAGGTCGAGGCTTTTCTCCGAGGGTAGCTCGCAAGAGAGGTCAGGGGTCTCAGGGATTGGTAGAGCCTGGATCTGTTGCTTCAAGAATTCTTCCAGCTCTGCTATCCTCAGCCTCAGCCTTGTAATTTCAACCTCCTTCGCTTCCCTTTCAAATTAATCAATAGAATTAAATACGATTCATCATGAAATGCACTTAATTTAAGTGTAAATTGTCGAAATACTTACAAAATTGTTATATCTTCCTCATCCTCCCTCTGAAATCATATAAAATACCCTCAATTTTATTCAAATTACACATTTTTCAACCTCCTAATTTACCAATTGTTCAAGTATTCGCTTCCTTTCATCTCCTCCAAGTCCGGCAATGAGTCCCTCGAGCGAGAGCGGTGGCGTCTGGACATTTTTGGAGGCGGTAGACTTGACCTGGACTGAATGGACAGTCTCTGCAGACTTGACGGAGGTTAGGGAGTCTCTCGAAGAGTAATCATCATTGATCTGCGAGAGAAATCACTTAAAAATCCAATTAAAAAGGCAATTTAAAATTAAAATACGGGTATTATGTGCTCCTCCTTGTCGAAGGTGACTGAAGCCTTGTTAGTCCTATCTCTCTTGACCTCCATTTGGCCCAAAGGAAGCTCCTCCTCCCGCTTGTCACGCCCTACTTCTGGAGAGATTGGTCTTTCTCCACCCTTGATCGACTCGGAGAAGTCTCCTTCAGTCCTCCGCCGCCTTTTCGGATTGCTAGCCTCGAGGGGAGTCGAGTGCGTAGGGCCTTGCTCCCCTTGGATTGAGCTAATCTCGACCCAGCCAAGGTCAAGGTCTTCAGTCTGTGTTCCACGCCTTTTTGGAGCTCCTACAATCTCCACTTGAGTCTGTACAGAGCTCATTTGGGTGATTTTGACCTTAGTTTGGGTTTCAGAATCGAATTGAGGTTTTTTAGGGGCGTTTTTGAGGGCGTAGTACTCTGCAAGCAGACCCTTGTTGCATTCTAGCTTGTATTCTAGATCTCCAACCTGTAATTTACATGCAAAATATTCAAATAACATTAAGAATACAATTTCAAATGAGTTTTAATTGGGTATACCTGGACATTTTTGAGATGTAGCTTCTCCTCCGTGGCTTGTAGCTCTTGGGTAAGGTGAGCCACACGTGCTTTGAGCTGTGAAAGCGTCTCTGCATTCAATTTTGAGTTTGCTTTGAACCGGAGGGTCTCAAGCGAGGATTCCAGCTCGGCAATCTTTCCAGATTGAGACTGGAGTTTACTCAGGTGGAGAGCACGATCAGATTCTAGCTCCTATATACCCAAATAAATTAGTATTTCAATACCAATACCTTTAATTTGCATCCTATTTTGAAGCCTACCTCTGTACGCTTTCTTGAGGCATGTAACTTGAGCTCAGTGTCCCTCAGCCTCTTCATGAGGACATCCTCGAAGCGTACCATGGACTCAAAGTGAGCGTCAAGCCTCCGGAGGCTCTCTGAAACAATAAATCCAAGCTCACGATCCTCTTCCAGGCTCTCACGACGCAGAGCAGAGACTTCCCTGCAAATTAACCACGAAATTAGGCTTTAAAACATTCAAAAATCGAGTTAGAATTGGGTTTTTTGAATAAATCTTGGTTTAAAACATGGGGAAACGTATTTACAACGTTTTAAGGGCGTACCTGACAGAGACGTCTTCAGTGGATATGGCAGAAATAGTTCCAGAACACGAGGAATTTGGCCTGGCCATCCAATCAAAGCCTTCCATCTCTTTTAGCTTCATCTCCAGCCTTTTATGCATATCTTTTATCTATATTTCAATACAAATACAATAGCTATAAGGATAATGGTATAGATTAGATTTTAAATAGGTTATCTATATTGATAGTGACTGACATGAGCATTGATTTCTTCAGTGAGGTCAGTCTGTTGGGACTCTTGTGTGATGATACTGGTCTCGTGCTCCTCCTCCTTCCTCGCCACCTGGCTCTGGAGTTCCTCGGAAAGGGCGAGGTTCTGACCTTGAAGGGCGACCACATCGGCCGTGGCAGTGTCAATCTGCTCCTCCAAATCTCGAATAATTTCACGCAATTCATAAATCTGCATTTAAATTCATATAATATTTTAATAAACCAAGATTAACATGTGATTGAATTGAAATGAACCTTCTCCACAGCGGATTTGAGCTCCTCCTCATTCTTGTCGCATTTCTTCTCAAGCTCATGCTCTGAAACACAATAAAATACAAATATTTATCAAAATTAACGTATTTTATTTCATTTACAAGCTTATATTAAATATTTCGAGCATTTTAAAGAGATTTTTCAAGGTTTTGATGATGATTTTAATAAAAATGAATGGGTTTTGAGCGATTGATTTAATAAAAAAGGGTTTAAATCGAGTTATTAAGGCATACCAAAGTCAGCAGCATCCCTGAGCCTCACAATATTGTCCTCAAGCTCTGCCTTTTGCTGGTAAGTGATCTGACTCAGCCGATCCTTGTCCTTCCTGAGCTCCTCAACCTTTTCCTCAAGCTCTTTAACCACCTTCAGATGCTCCTCACGCTCACATTCGCGGTCGTTCGTGAGCTCCTCAAGGTAGCCCTTGTTGGACTCTAATTTCTTCTCAAGATCCGCTATCTGCCCCCGGGAAATCCACAAAAAGTACATTTAAATTACGTTAAAAGGAGCGTAAAATGGTTTTAAAAGGCATACCTGGAGTTTGAGATCCTCCACAGTGGAGTTGTTTGTTGTCTGCTGCTCGGAGGAGAGCTCTTCGTCAATACACTCGAAATTTGTCAATTTAAGATATTCCAGGTTAGTTCGGGTCAAATTGGTCTGGATGATGCCCTCAAAAGAGCCTTCCAAGTCATCTACCATCGTCTGAGAAGATTCTTCGACCGAAGGAAGAGTCTTGTATTGAGTAGAATTGATCCCAGTACCATTTAAGCTACAGTTTGGGCAAATCAGCTTGAATTCTTCCTCTTTTTTACGCTCTGCGAGGACTTTTTCAAGGAATAACTCAAGGTTCTGGATCTATTCAAACGATAATCACATTTAAGAGTATTATTAATTAATTTCCAATGCATTCTATACGGATATACCTTATCAGCGAGCTCTCTAGCATCGGATTCGCCCCTCTCCTTCTCAATTAGAGCCGTTTCAAAGCGTTCAGTCAGTGTTTGGATCATGCCATCCCTCTCGGCTATCTTTTCAGCTGCCAGCCTCAACTATTTATCAAAAATATTAATTAATATACCCTTTTATAGGCTTAAATTAGACTATACCTGAAGGGAAACTGCTTCAAGGTTGAGCACACCATCCTGGATGAAAGTATTATCAGCCATATTACCTTCTGGTGACTTATACACCCTTTTTCTTCCCTCCAGGTCCAGGTAAATTGACTCATTCTGAGCGAGAAAGAGCGATGAGTCGTGTAATATATTCATTTCATTATTATTCTGATGAATCCCATCTTCGTCATTGTTTTTGTCAAATCGTTTCCGAACCGTTACATTCCTCAGGGCCACCTCAGGAGCTAGAGCTGGATTTGGGCCATTTCCAACTGATTTAATTCCTATCTCATTTTCCTCAGGAGCGGCTGCAGTGTTTTTACCATCAGGCTGAGGCTGAGATTTTTCTGGCTCGTGTCCAGACTCTTGCCTTTCTCCAAAAAAGTCCGAAATCGATGTATTTGTCTCCTCCAGGAGTAGGGTGAACTCTTTTTCCTTTGGACCATCCATTATTATTAATTAAAACTCTTGTAATTGCAATTACAAGTTTAAAACACCATATTTGCACTATTTCACACTTCAATCTTGCAATTTAATTAAAGGCACTGATTGCACTCGATGAATACGTCAAATTTCACATTTGAATAATAAGCGTTCATTCACGTAGTTAATTACATGATATTGATTAGGATGTCCAATTTAGGTGGTTAGAATTTGATCAAGGTCCACGGAGGCACGGAGGATTCTTAAAATGATGTGATTCTGAAATTAAATGTAAATAAATTAATTGGGGGACTTTAACGAGGTTACAAAATGCAAGGAGTAATTGAATTTAATAAATTTGTAGCAAGTAGAGCCGCAATGGTAAATGCCAATATCGAAGAGCTCTTGACTCTTGAGGAAGCAATTTAAAAAATAAAAAGTGTAGACCTAAAAATAACCTGATTTTTTACCTGATTTATTTTTCTTTCCTCGGGTGCAGTGGCAAAAAAGGGTTAATGGATTTTGACGGAGGAGGAGGTGGTGGTGGTGGTGGTAGGGTCCTCCTGAGCGCACTTTTACTAATTAAATTGACTTACAATAATAATTATAAATCATATTATTAATTAATTTTAATTTCAAGGCCCCTTTTGTTTGCACTTGAATTCAAGTCCAACTGCCTGATTTTTTTGAAAAATTTTCCCACCAAATTCAGCACGCTATTTAGATACCCGCATTGCACACGGGTTCCAAAACATAAATCCAATTAAAATTAATTAATTATTGATTAATTTAATTTAATTCCCTTGTGATGGCCTTTAAAATGATTAAAATATTAAATGCATTTGACAATGCCCCTAAAGATAGGTGACATGAAATTGAATAAACAGTCCTTTGAATCTTAAGATATTGCAAAAAATGACGTTTAATTTTATTGATCTTGAAGTTCTCCGGAAGAATACCAATAAATTAAATAGCTTATCTAAACCTTTGCTATTAAAAAAATAAACTTATAATCTATATAAGATGCCCAAGTCCTAACTCGCTTCTTGAAAAATCCCAAAGGAAAGAGGCTAATAAAATAGATCGATATTTCTTATATTTTTTTGAACTTCATGAAGTAGGTAATTGAAGTTGCATTGCTACCTATATAGTATTATTAATTACTAGATTAAAGGCCCGTGCTACGCACGTGCTTTAGCTCCACCTAGGTCAATCGGAAGTGAACCACATCCGGTCAAAATTATCCCTCAATCATAAAGGAAAAAATTGCAAAAAATAATTTAGTCTCTAGTTAGCATTGAACTCAGGACCTCAAAATAAATGTCCGCCATCTAGAAATTAGGGCGCGAATTACATTCGGTCATTTACGCTATTGAATAGCCCTAATCATGGGCTTTTCAATGACCCCTTACACTTTTAAATAACTCAAATAGGTATCGAGTTATACAATATACCCCG
>JAAZTK010002811.1:0-10479 GCA_036507255.1 Megalothorax incertus | reverse complement strand
AGCTCGTAGAAAAAAGGTTGGGTTGACACGAATAGGGGAATCATAAGTTGAGGAGGAAGTTCCTGGAGAGAGGGGGTCACAAGAACATAATACAGGGAAATGTCCAGGTCCAGAGGTTAGTGTCAGGTCTGGTTGACCTGCCTTTAAAGTATTTGGGAGGTGTACAGGGCTTATTGACTCGTAGAAAGGTTCGGATGGTTCCGAGAGGTAGGTTGAGATGATATTTAGTCGACGAGGGGAGGCATTTGGAGAGACCATAAGACTTTTTGATAATTTAGAGCCTCGGAAATTTGCATTCCCGTTTTGGAGAAGCTGGCGAGGTCGAGACCCATTCATCGACCCGAGTCCAATCACTCCATTGGAAGAGGTAATAGTGACAGATTTAGAATGTACCATTTTCGTGTTTGGAGGAGGACGATGAAGGGACCGGCTTTTGAGTCCCCTCACCCCTTGCAGCAGTACAAGCCTCTCATGGATGTTGTTGACCCCAAGAAGGATGAAATCTCTTTCGACGAGTTCGGAGCACATTTCTAGGTCATCATAACCCTGTCGGAGGAATGTGTCAAAGTGATGGGCTAGCTCCAGCCTGTGGAGCCACTCAAAAACCTCCCTTTGACCCATTTTGTTTAATGATTTCACGCCGATTTATGGCATCCTCACTCGATTCAGTTCCATCTCCACTTCAAGAACATGCTTGCACGTTTAATCACATTCTTCCACCTCCTCCGAATTGAATTGGGAGAACTATTTAATAATTTCGAGAAAGATAGAGCTATGAGCTGATCCTGGGTGCACACTGGAATTCCACTCTCGCACTTGAATGGTCTGAACACAATATCCGGGAGCGGGAGCGCCCGTACCGTTCTCCCCGAAAGTTTGCCTCCGACTGAGCGCCTACAGATACTCGAGAGTTCCTGGGAGAAGGGAGCCGGGAGAGAGAAGAGTTCGGCTTCGGGACTTAAATCCCCTGCTTATTTCCCATGTCAATGTCAGAAGGGGAGCTAGAGAGTAGAGTGTCTGAATCTGGCTGGTTCTTCTGGAATTCGTAATTCCTCTCCCTCCTCCCAAAGATCTTAAAACGAGATCTTTGCCCTGGCCTTAAAGTTGAAACACGTCGATGGGTGGAAATAAAAGTAGAGCAATCCGAATAATTCTCAATCCGGCCTGGTCCTGATGCTGGCTGCTGGAGGAAGCTGGGAAGCAACAAAACACACAGTGAAATCGTAAACGCGTCTCGCACACGAAAACCAATTAAAACTTTATGTTTTCTGTGCTCTCAACCTATTAAATACACGAGTACAGTGGAAAAGGTTAAAAGATAGGCTTGAATCAGATATAAAATTTTGATATTTCAAATTATCAAATCCAACATGTACTTCAGGGACTCTTTGAAAAATGGACAAACATGGGTGGGAATTTGATACTGCTCTAGTTGGTAATTGGACATGGCTGATTAGAGCTGATTTTGCTGAAATTGCATAATCTTAAAGGGGAGATTTAGCAAGAGCATTCATTGTCCACTTGAGACATATCCAATACAATTTAAATCAACTGCATATATTGTAATATACGTTCGAATACAATGTGTATAATACAGTCTGATTGACTCGAGTGAGAGCAGAAAAGTTAAAGGGGATATTGCTTTTATTGTTATACCCTCAAGTCAAAACAATTGCCAATCTTGCTCTCGATCAAATATCTCCTGTCAACAAACCATAATAAATTGTATGGTGAGCAATAAGAGCTTGGGAATACGTATATCACTTGCGGATTTTTTTCAAAGGGGTCACATTTGCGTAAATTAAATATTTACAGATTAACTCACCTATGATTACAAATGAAGGATTATAAAATGATTATCCGTACACTGAAATTTCGAGCACTTTTATTAAATTTCAGATATATCGCAGTACTACAATCTTCAATAATGTGTGAATATGATTGCAAATTCAATCGTAAAGGTAAATCACTCTAAACACATGTTAGAATATGAAGTTCGTGAATTGTGAAGCTCACCTTCGCCTTTCGAGGTTTGAATCTGAACTCGGGACTGGTTTTTCAGTTTTTTGAATCGAGGAGGAAGTGAGTGTGAGTGAGGGGGAGGAGGAGGTCCTTCTTCTCTCGTGTAGTAGGAATATTACATAACATTATGCATTAAGCTTGTTCACCTTAAGATGCAAAGCCACCACCACTACCATACCACCTTACCTTTAGTTCTCCCCATGAGTTTTTTACACGAGTTTGTAAGTTGCAATCGCCCTTGGCTCTTTTTGAAGCCCCTCACATAGGCACACACACTAGGAAAGGCTGTTACTCCCTGCCTGCATCTCACTCGGAGAAAAATATATAAATCCTCTTCTTCTCTCGACTTCAGAGTCTTGAGCTATGTCTTTGTGCATGCATTTTAAAGCTAGAGTTCAGTCTCCTAAAGGAACCAGCCTCCAGCTTAGGGCTGTTATAAGTAATAGCTTTAATAGAACTAATACCAATCGACGAGTCTCGAATCTTGTACAGGTAGTTCCCCTCCACGACTACTAATACAACTCAGATAGAGAGATATGAGGAGGGAACCTCTCGGCTCTGGCTCCATTCAGACTTGTTCAATTTCTGAATTCATTCTCAGTTTTAAGCTAACCCGCCCCGGGCAAGACGGGTAACGAAAGGAGTCTCGAGTATCAGAAGCTTCTTTTAAAACCGGTGGTCAAAGCCGTAGTATGTATATTCCTAAGTCTAACTAAATGAGGTTAAAGAGCAAAGGAGCTCAAGAGGTGATATGTACAATAATGAAATGAGTAAACAAAAACAAGGGCATGCTAAATCATATGCAAAGCTCAGCCTAAGCACAGATTTATGATAAAAAGTCCTAGCTTAAAAGTCAGCTTGCACATATTGTGTAATCCTTTTAAAATGATCCATCCAACAACACGAGGAGAAACAAACGGGGAAGACACACCCCTCGACTCTGTCGTATATTTTTACGAGAGTACGATAAGAGTCGAAGGTATTAGCCGCGCTAATAGGGTTTAATTTACATATCAAAGGAGGGCTTTTGCTCTCGGAGTGAACCTGTTTTACAACGGATTCTCAGACACTTGGAGAAGAATATGAAGAAGAAGAGTCTTTGAGCATTGATTCAAATTACTTCCTCGAATTTGGCCCTATCGAGCTCGTAGTATTCGTTCATTCATGCTTAGCCGAAGATTTATAAAGGCCAGATTTCAAAAGGTAGATTTTGATTTACGAGTCATCATCAGCCAAGCTCAAGGCTCAGCACCCGCCCAATCAAAGTGGATCGCCGCGTGTGCGGATAAATCCACGATCCGTTTGATTCCAACCTTAATTTACATATCATAAAATGACTGCTATTAGCTAATTCTCTTTGTTTCTTCCCTTGCCGAACCCACAAAATTCAATTCGGAAAAGCCAAATGACCAGTGCCTGCGGTGGAGGGTGGAGGAGGAGGTTGAATTTGATTTGTAAGAATTGCAAAATTTTGGAATTAAAGGCGGAGATTTGTATATCTTTATTTACTTGCTTAAGAACATATTTTAACTAAGTATTGAATTTCTTAAAAACACTGAACTTCAAGATTTTGCTGGCTCTTTTATTGTAAATGCGTCATATTCATCTCAAGAGTGCAAACTCGGGGAGAATTTTTAGGCTTGGGCAGATAAATAATGGAGTGTTGATTGAGAGACACTTGGAGCTCCGAGTCTTCCAGATATATCTTGAATTGTTAATAGAATGGAGCTGTCAGCTCCAATTAAACTCTCCTCCTCCTAATTCCCCCATTGTGAAAGATTGGCTATCTACCATTTTGCTGACTCGGAAGATTCTCTCAAAGATATAGGTAGATTGTCCGGGTTCACATCAAGGAGCTGGGAGCCTGGGAATGAGATTGACGGAGAAAGAGCTCAGAATGGAGCATCTGGATTTAGTCAATACAATTCCAGGAAAAAAGGATTCCATCGAGCAAACTGCAAAGAAATATATCGGGATTCGGGAATCTCAAATTACATGCTCCACGATTAAGATGCGATAATTGATTTCTTCGGAGAATCTTGAATCTTGAACAATTGCTTACTGGCTAACGATTAAACTGTGAAAAATCAGCTTGAGAGATGACAGAGGGGATTAAATTATGCTCTGCCTCTGATGCTTGAAATCCCTGACCCCATGACCTTAAAACATTTTTCTATATCCTCTGAATTTTGACTAATCCTAAGAGACTCGGGGGAGAATGCTCCAGTTTGTTCCAGAGCACCGAATCGAGCGTTTCAGAAAAATTTTTGATTTGAATTAATTTCTCATTTACAAAGCTTGCATCCCAATATCGAGCAATGGGTAATTGTTTTTCAAATATGTTGGTAAATCCCAAGAAGGGGGAGGAGGAGGTGGACAGGGAGAAATGGACCAGGGGTATGATGATCAAGATCCAAACAATGGCAGGTTCGTAGTATTTTATTTTGAAAATTGAATTACCCCCAAGCTATCAAATCAAGATTAAAATAGATTAAATTAGATTAAGATTTTAATATCGTTTTGTATGTAATCTCAGCTCTGTACTAATTGGCTCTATTTTTAATTATTTTAGGGAAGGAATTTCTTCTCCAAGTATATCGCCATTGCACCATCAAGGATGTCAAGCGACTCATTCAAAATAAGGAAGGTGAGGAGTCCTGAGGACATAGAAAGATTGATGCCAGGTTTAAAGTTTATTCGATTTTATATTTATTTTAAGGAATTCCTCTGAACGATCAGAAATTGCTATTCGGTGGGGTGCAGTTAAAGAATGAGTCGAATCTGGCAGAATGTGGAATTAAGAACGGAGAAACGGTTTTCCTATCAAAGGCGGTGCGAGGAGGAAATGTAAGAAATTTAGTACTCTTATATTGTACTAATAGATATAATGATGATTTTTTAAATATTTTTATTAATTAAAACAATTTTTATTAGGCCAAAGGTGAGGAATTCGCCGACCTTTCAGATGATTCAAAGCTGAAACATGTCAAGTTCTCTTCTTCGGCTCCATCTTGGAGGATGGTGAAAGATGGGCTAAATTTGGAAGGCGAATGCAATAACAAAAAATGTGAAGCTTGGGGCAAAGGTTGGGTGATTTCCCCCTGGGGGTACCGGGACTTTGTTCTAAATACGCATCGTGAAAAGGTATTTATCACTTTCATTGCCAATATACCTACCTATAAAAGTACAACCAATAATACAAATAATCAAGGATTTTATTGATACCTCACTATTTCCATTAATCCTAAATTAAGGTGGAATGCCCAGAGTGTGGATCCAATATTAAAGTTGTGACTTGTGGCTTTTTGAACACATATTGGAAGTATAATGGCCTTAAATCGGACAAACCGGACAAGCTATACGATAGCGAATGGAAACAAGCGAGTGAGATTTATATTTTTATTCAAATATTATATTAATTCTAATTAGGCGTTTATTTATCAAGTATCGTAGAAGTTGATATTTATATATTTGTATTTTTATAAATTTTTATAAAAGGTAAAGACGAATATTGGGTGGTAAGTCCTGAGGATGGCAAGGGTAAAATGAAGCTTGTGAGATGGACTTTCCTCGTTATTTCTACCAAGAAATTGTCCAACGAGGAGTGAACTTGCATTTTATGAATCTCAGACGATATGATACAGGTAGATATATTCTAGGGGTACAGTCTATTGTACTTTAATATTTCATTTGAATTAATAATATGCGATCTATGAAATACGTAATTCTAGGCAATTGAATTTTAAATTATAATAATGTACTATGATAGGAATGCATTGCTTAATAGGTATCTTCTAAACCCTTTTGAATTTCTATATTTCATTATATTGTAATAATAAATCTTTTAAAATTTTATAAAAAGGAATAGTGCAATAGTTGGTAGTACCTACTCGTAACACTAATTTAGTAATATTCAATATACTAGGTATTATTAATGTATACGAGTATTGTCTACTGATATTTTACTAAACAATAATATTTTACTAGAGTAGTAATATGCAGAGTGCATAATAATATTATACTGTATATTACCTACATTGCATTAGTAGGTTATATTTAAACTATTTTTAGAATTATATATGGGGGTTAATATTTAGAATTAGTTGAAAAATAAAATAAGAGATAATTTTGGTCTTTCATTGTATTATATTGTATTGATATGATATTTGTAATAATTTTAAAAATATTAAATAAATCTAAATAAATCTAAATAAAGCAAGTTGCAATTTAAAAATGAACGATTCTGCAAATTATCCAATTTGATTTGCATCCAATTTCTTGGCCCACTTTTTCATCGCATGATTATATTTTTTTATTAGGGCATAAATAAATGGATTCAGGATCAGTTATACTACCTGATGGAGCAATTATTAAATTTGGAACAATGAGATGAGATTATTGAGATTAGCCTCAAAAGTGTCAATTTCCTATTTACGTGCTCAAATCCCCTTTTTCCTTCATTTCAAAATTCATTTGGATTATTGGATTATTCTCAACTTTCCTCCTCCTCCTCCTTCTTTTATAATAATTGACAGATAGCCGGTTCTGTTCTTCTTTTATAAAATATTCGTACTATTTGTTACAATAAAAGGGGAAAGTTTTATAGGGTCGATTCAACGAACGCATTATAATTATCNGGTTCTGTTCTTCTTTTATAAAATATTCGTACTATTTGTTACAATAAAAGGGGAAAGTTTTATAGGGTCGATTCAACGAACGCATTATAATTATCGTGTCTTCGTGTCTCCTTTCAGGTGACTCCTCTGATATAACCAGATTAGCTTTAAATGGTTATTTGCATTTCCTACTTTATTGCACGTAGTACATATATCTGATCTAATTATATTATTATATAAATTTGCTAATGTACATTTCCTCGACCTGATCGAATAATCTTAATTGATTTAATCAGTCCAAACCTGCCCCAAACAATAGTACACAATTCTCAATAACTACTTTCCCTACATAAAAACTTACAATTTATCTTGAATATCCAAAATCTCAGCTCTTGACCTGCCACTTTACTTTGTCATTTCCGTTAAGGACTGTTGACCCTACTGAGGTAATCCTCATTTATTGTATAATTATTACATGCAAATCAAATGACATTTTCTCTCTCACCATCTCACAGTTTCTCTTATACAACTATTTCTTATCTTTGGCACTATTCCGGTTAGGAAATGTGTGTACAAAATGTACATAAAATATATCCTGCTTTCTGATAATTGGCGAATATGTGTAAACGAGATAAGAAATTATATTATTCTTAATGCGAGTGGTTGCAACTTGCATTGCATTCGTGAATTTAGCCATCAAAATTAAGAGTAAGCCAAAAACATTTGGAGTCGATTTTGAGGGACCTGTTTAACAAGATTACCCCAATCCATCTCCACTTGGGGTGTAATTTATTTGGGCTGGGTGACAAGTGGCACTAGCTCAACACGAAGAAGAAATTATAATTCCAATTAAAAATGTTGGTATCATTTTGGTACACATTAGATTTAGGATTAGAAAGATACTACCAAAAAATAGGTAAGCAGGTAGGTAATCCAAGAAATCTTGTTTATCGGAGATAGAATTAAGGATAAAATTTTTTGTTCAAAACAAAATACAAATAAAGCAATATTGCTTGTTAATTTAATTTCTTTTTATTAGACCATTAATTAACTTTTATTTAATTATCGAATACTAAACTTTCTACTACGAGTATTAGTGCATAGGCCATAGACATGCTCGTATATACATATAATACGGATACATATAATAATATGTCATATTTAAATACCTATAAAATATAAAACATTTTACGAGTAAAATATAAATTCTAATGCCTATGTATCATATCTACTACCTATCATATCTAGGTAGGTACTGCAATTTGAAGGTATAGGCCATTTATTTAAATTTTTATCTAAATTCTTATATGTAAGTTATTAGGTATAGCTTACGAGTTTAATAATATTATATCTGTAAATTGAATTTTAACTTGTTATAAAGGCAACATTTAAAATTTAATTAAAGCATTTGCCAAAAGAGAAATTGATTTCTCATCCTCGAGTACATACTTGTACCAAATGAATTTGACAAAGTAGAGTATCATAATACATTAATATTTAATGGTCATTTAATGTTCAACAAGATGAGAATTTTTTTCCTGTAACAGTGTTTAATAAATGATGAATGGAGGGGCTGGTTTCAAACCAGCTCTGATTGATGGCCAAGCTACTCACTTCATCGAGCGTATGTCGGTCATAGGAGCTATAAAACTCATAAAACTCGACTAAATTTACTAAATATCATAATTTCTGACTCGGGGCAAAGTGTTCGACTGAATGAATTATATTAATTAGCTCAATTGTAAGGAATTTTTATCATTTTCAAACCTCCAATTCACCCCCAATAATGACTTTATCAGCTTGCCTTTATGGGGAGGATTTGAATAATTTAACATTTGACATATCCCATGAATTTAAGTCATTTGTGAATTAATTTTTTTCAAGAGCAAAATCAATGTAAAAAGAGTTGAGGGAAAGTTGGGATTTTTTTCCAAGAGTTTGCTAAACCTGCAAAGGTCAAGTTGATCATTTAAAGATATACGGATTCCAATCTATTCATGAATGTACGGGGAAAGATTACTTTTTTGCACAAATCTCACTATTCTAAATCTTTAATTCCTATTCTTCTGTAGGGTAGTAATTTGCATTTAATTTCACATTCAAATAATGAAATTCCTCTAATAGTTGGAGCAATCTACGGAAATCTACGCGAGTACTTGTAGGACGCCCTTTACTTGGTAGCCAATTACTCAGATTATCTCTAAAAAAAATTTGGAAAATTTCGGACTGGATCTCGAGCATCTCGTTGCGTGTATTTAGATATATGCGAAATGGGCTCCAATTTGTAATCAAATGTGAGGTATCTCCAATTGGAATTTTGATAGGATTTTTAACGCATATTCAACCTCAAAAAACCAAATCAAATAGAAAATCTGACTAATGCTACTAGGTAAACCTGCGTCTACTTTCTTTGAATTGGAGATTGAAATATAATTGTAGTTTGTTTATTCAATCCCCTCTAATTGAAATCTGTTGTTTTCCCAATAAGCAATTAAAAGTAATCGAATATCCGAGTTAATTATTGTATAATTTCAACTCTCTTGAGAAGATTTCCAAAATTTTCAATAGAGAAATCGCCCAAATTGGGCTTTAAATATTGATATTATCTGCAAAGGCCGCTACGAATATACATGTATGTACTTATATTCGTACTAATTAATTAAAAGATAATTAAAGATTAGTATTGGATTTACAATGCGATATTGACCCTTTAGAGATTTTGGATCCAATTATTTACCTAAATTGAAATTAAACAAAACAAGTGGGTATGCCATAGCTCTCTCACTAATTACAATACTCTCGAGAGTTCGACCTTAATAATTGTTCTCACTTTGACACTTTCCATTAGAATCAATTAATATATTTTGTTTCACTATGAAGTTATGAACCCTTTCCTGAATATACTGAAAATTATTTAAAAATATCCATCATTTCGGCATTATTTTACGCCTTATGGTTAAAAAGACGCCAAAATTCTCAAAATGCTATTAAAATAAATTAAGATTGCAAATTAAATGCTATCGATTTCAACCTAAATTTATTGGAAAATTTGATTCATTGAAAGAAATATTCTCAAGAAATGCAGATATTTCAATTCAACTCTCTCCCCCAGCCCTCCTTAATCATATTCATTTTTATTATTGTCTTGTAGCCAGTTCCCATACTTTAATATGCTAATTGTTCCTTGGGGCAGAAAGACAAATTGGCCATTTTTCGCATGATTCAAAAGAGATCGGGCTCATTCCATACAAAGTCAGTGTCATTGGCGTGTTAAAACATTTTAAAACATAAAATATTGAACACCTTAAAATTTAGGATAAGCATGAAATGATCATTCATGAACAGGTTCCTAACTTCCACTGCAATATATTTAAACAATTAATGAGCAAAAGTTTTTAAAGTATTATTAATCGAAAAAAAGAGATCATTTTTTGCATAGTAATTTATTGGGAGAAAGAAAAGTACTAGAAATTGACCCTTCTGATCCTACCCTGTCTAATCACCCGTGCAAATCTCGATACATCAATTGATTAACCCGTGAAATTTGGATATGGCAAATTGATCAAATTGCTATTATTTAACCAAGTTTCCCTTCATCCGTCAAAGGGAAACTCCTCTAAATTAAACCTATTGTTTACTTTAAATCTCCCTTTGTTTCTCGGCATTTATTCAAATTTTTCCACTCACTTCCATCATCCCATACTTCAATCATCCAATTTGTCCAATTCATTGGGAAGATTTAAATAAAAGATAATTCGTAAATTATACTTATTGAGGTTTGCAATACTCTTCTACAAATAATCCCCGAGCACTCTGCAGAGATCCCAATCACAATCATTAA
>JAAZTK010002810.1:0-10483 GCA_036507255.1 Megalothorax incertus | reverse complement strand
AACCCCTGAACGTCGTCTCAAAGCTGCAACGCAACAAAGTAGCAGTTTTGGAAGCCGAAGTTTTGGAAATCGGATACAGATTCAAGATCCTCCGGAGAACGCACAATCTCCAGAACAGCCCCCTAAACAAATTGATAGGACTCGACACTTGCGTGGGAATTGGCTCCTATATTGGGAACATGAAGTTGGAATATCCGAGTCAAATTTTAATTTTAAACAAATCAAATTGCAAACATTTACTGGGCATACAGCGGCTATTCGATCAATCTATTGCTTGAATAATGAGAATTCTTTCTTGAGTGCAAGTAAAGATAAAACGGCGAAAATCTATTCTTTGAGAAATCAGGTAAGACTTAGCTAATTTTTAAAAAGGTATTTTATGATTTTAATGAATTTGTTTCTGGAAAAGGGGGATGAAAATACGGTAATAAATGCAAATTGGACTTATAAAAATCATAAAAGGCCGGTTTTGAGTGTCATTTTCAACGAGGAGCTTCATTTGGCAGGTTGCTCTTCAATTTATTCGATTATCTTTCCAGGCATAATCTTTAATTTTTGAATTTTAGCTTCAACTGACGGCTCTATTCACATTTGGGATCCTTTTGTGGGGAAATTGGTTAGGATTTTGGATAAAGCCAATAAACCAATTTGCACACTCCGAAATCTCGAGAATTCCTGTTCGTTTATTGGAGCTGGAGTTGATAGTTCTATTCATGTTGTTGATCCTAGGACTTGCAAATCCTTTGAAATGAAGGTATATTTCAAATATCTATCTGAGAAATTCTTGTACTTTATGTGTTAATAATGTTTATATTAATATTTTACATATTTAGATTGGAATTGGCCAAAATAGTGGATTAGTTCGTTGTATGAGCGTCTCTCACTCTGAACAAATAGTTTCCGTTGGGTAATTTAAAAAAATCTCATATGAAAACTCAGGATTATTAATTTGTAAATTCTTATTCTTTCTCAGGCACTCGTCCGGAATGATTTCGGGGCTGGATATTCGCAATGGAAGTTTATTAGGATCTTGGAAAGCGCACGAAGGAGAGGTAAATTAAAAAAATAATAGAACCATAAAATGATATCATGTTTCAAATTGAATTTACACAGGTTTTGAAGCTAGTCAACTACAAGGACAAGTACATAATAAGCTCAGCGTTTGACTCTGCAATTTCGGTTTGGAATCTAGACGAGAATAAGCTAGCATTCAACATGAAAGGAGCCACAGAGCCTGTCCATTGTCTCCTCCTCTCTCAGGATAATCTAATTACTTGTACAACTTCAAATCGAATTGGAGTTTATACAAAAATTGATCCATATGCAGACTTTTCTCTTACAAGGCTCCGATCAGATTCTTTCAAAGGAATTGTGACGAGCCTTAATCTCTTGCCTTTGAATCAGCTCATTCTTCTCGGATCTGATTCTGGGAATATTTCTTTGCTCTGTTGAATTAAAAATCTGCATGTCTATCTTACGATAAACTATATTACGAATTACGATACATTCCAATTAATCCTAAGTCCTCTTTGCATGATGCATCTACGAATATTTAAAATGTTTTTTTAATTTTAATTGCTAGTTTTAATTGGGTATTGTGAACCTTCAATGTATAATACCGATATTTGTGTCTAAAATTCAAACGAAGCCAAAGATTTGTGAAATGCAAAATTAAAAAAAATTATTTTATATATATTAGAAATAATGGTGAAAAATGTCAGTCTTTATAAAACAGTTATTTTGTACGAAATAAAAAGGTTTTAGAATAATTTTATTCAAGTCGAAAAAAGAGTAAATATTTTATAAAATAATTCAAAAGTTTATTTTTTAAATAGAAACAAGAAACAGAAATGCTATAAGAATTCTAAACTTTTTTTTGCTAAACGGCTAAGCTGTAACCGATTTCTTTTTTTTCTTGGGTGGTGAAAGTTCCTCCAGCACAGCCTCCTCTTGCTCCATCTCTTCCTCCTCCTCCTCCTCGAGCTTCCTCTTCTTTTTCTTCTTCTTCTTTTTACCCTCTCCTCCGGCTCCCTCATCCGCCCCCAACGTAGAATTCAATGTCGTCGAAAGGAAACTTGCAGATTCATCCATTGCTTCTTTCATTACATCTGTATTCTTTCGAGGGAGTTCCCCATCTTCATAGAACTTGAGCCTCTCTTCCACTTGTCCCCTCAACTTATCTCCAAAGATTGAATTGGGGAAATCTGTAATTTCAAATATTAAAAAAAATTAAAAAATGCTTCAAAATACAATCTTTTTATTTTTAAATTGGAATCTAATTTTGGAATGAATTCAGAGGTGATTCGGATAGGTTTGTCAACAGTTGTACTTTAGCGTGGTGCATATCATTTCATCATATATCTCAAAAACCTAATCAATAGCATCATTAAAATATAATTAAAAATATCTCACCTGTAAATGAATCAATTCTGGAGGCAATAGAGCACTTGTTTGCCAAAAAACGCGAGATCCTCCCCTTGTGTACAGCACTAGCTCGCCCAATAAATGTAGAATGAAATAGGAGTCCATATTTTGGTGTTTTCCCTCGTGTTTTGAGAGCTCGGAATAGGGCTTTCTCTGCCCCAAGGATCTGTACGGTTGATGCAGGGAATTTTGCAAGATTTGTAAGAGATCCAGCATGTGAAATAAGTCTGGCTGCTACAATTTCTCCAACCAATGAAGTTAGATTCGGTGCAATTGATCCCATCTTAGATTGAAGGTATGTATGAAGCTTTTTCCGATAATTGGCGAGGTTCATGACCCTTTTTGCGAAAGCTTCAATGTTGATAAGATCAATTGGAGAAATATCCATACCCATTGAAGAACGGGAAGCATTTAGAACAGCCTGAGCTTTGGCAGCATCTCCTATAATCTCCTCAAGATCTTCAAGCTTACTCTCATCGAGTTCTTTCCGATTTTTAATGTAATGCACCACCCTCGCGTACATGTAATTATCAGAGACGATTTGGATGAGCTCTGGAAAGTGATAAGAATACCACTCTCGAATCCGCATAGAAAATGTATTGATATCCTTGTCAAGCTGATCGAGGAGTGCTATCCCTTGAATTATCATATTGTCTGCTCGGTTTACATTGAATTTGACCTTTGAACGAGAGAATGAATGTCCCAGACCGAGTTGCGCCTTTTCTCCTGCAATAAAAGAAAAATTCTAAATTAGAAAAGGAATGCTGTAATTATATCATTTTTATCATATTTTAAAAGAATTCAGAGGTGATTCGGATAGTTTTATCAACAGTTGTACTTTTAGCGTGGTGCATATCATTTCATCATGTATCAAGAAATGGAATAAATTAGAAAATGGCTTAATAAACGTACCTGCTTCTTTTGGGATACTTTTGACCAACTTGTAAAAGTGTGCTCGGATCCCACGAGTAATCTCTTGAATGAGTGGACCGAATCGGATCTTAATTTTTGGAAATGCCTCAGAAATTGCGGCTCCAACTTTACTTTCTCCTACTCCAAGTACAAGTTTTTTAATGCCAAGTTCTCCGATAAAGACTTTAAGGTCATCCGGAAGATTCCCCTGAAAAAAGAATGCATTTATTTTAATTATCTGCCAAACTTTCTTAAATTCTCATCGAAAAAATTTAATGGCCGGCATACCTCAACAAGAGCATTTAAATTGTCAATAGCCTCCTGTGCTGTTTTAAAAGGTGTGAATCCAACGAGGGTCGCCACCGCTTTGAACCTCGAGTAGTCAGTTATGCATTGTTCCACCTGAAATAAAATAAAAATGCTTAATTAGATTGAGATGGACCATGTGCTTCTCATTCGATCCCTTAAAGAATCAAGGTTAAATTGTATTCTCAGAAGTGATTCGGATAGTTTTATCAACAGTTGTACATTTAGCGTGGTGCATATCATGTCATCATTAAAATATTTTTAATTAATTGCCTAATTAGACGGCTTAATAAAAAATGAAACATACCTCAGATAGGAACATACTCTCCTCTTCAAATTCTCGGATTTTGAAGACAGTATAGCCCGAAGCATGTTCGTAAAGGATGTGCAAGTTCGTCTCCCCCATGATGAAGGGGGTAGTGACGATGGACAAGGGTTAGGTCAGGTCACAATTAATTAATTATTTTATTTTAGGAAGTTTAGGAATAAAACAAATGCGGCAGAAATGCCCATGCTCTCAGGCCTTTGAAATTCCCTATGCTTATCAGCATTTAGGTCATGTATTCAATGTGGGAAATTCTCATTTGAAACAAATAATTTTGGAATTTTTATTTTTGGACACTTTTCGTCACTTTTCGTGACATCCGGACACCCACTTCACATCAGAAAGTAAGTAACTTAACCATATTGAACCCCTATATGTGGACATTTTTAAAAATTCTAGATTTTAATTGTTATTTTTACTCAATTTCAGGTGTAAATTAAAATTGGAATTTTTTGAAGTAGTTAATTGTTTTTAAATCAATTCCATCCATATAATTTAACAATGCCTGGAGAGGAGGATGCCATACAATTCATTAAGAATTCCCCAAAAGGGAGGATTGTGTACGAGACTGGTTGGGATGTTGCACCCAACTCCACTTGGGTAATCTTTTGTTTATTTTTTACAATTTTTAAATTCCAACTGCTGTCTTCTCGACATGATTACATAATTAATCTTTGGGTTTTTATTTTTTTTATAGCTGCTAATATCAAAAATACAAGGAGAGGAAGCTGAGAGGAAGCAACAACTATTCGAAAGAGCTCTAAAAGTATCTCAAAAGGATCACGAAGCGGAGGAGAAGGAGCGGCAAAGAAAGAGTACTTCTCCTACGACAGCATCTGCTCTCAGATTAAGAGGACAATCTACAAGCCCTGCTGTAAAGCCTAGACCAGAATCCCGATCAATTATTCGAGCTGCAAGTGGAGATGGAACTACTTTTCAAAAATCAAAGTCTCCCAAGCCCAAATCTGTGACTTTTGCACAAACTGACAAGCTACTTTTTTATTCAATGAGCGATGATGATATTCTTGGTCATCAAGAGATTGTCACAGGTTCATATTAATACGTTTTAATGTTATTTATATGCAATTTCATTATTTTTCACACAGAGGATGAGTCACTACGAGTCTCAAAACGAGGCTATGGGATTCTTGACGAAGAAGAGTATGACGAGGAAGCTACCAAATCCTTTTACAGGGCATCCCCTTACGATAACCTGCTTAAAGCCCTTGCATTCGTCGAGGAAAAGCGAAGGGAGGAAGTATCTCTTCGTGTACAACGTAAGCGTGAAGAGCTATATAAATTTGATCGAGAATGGAGTCAAAGGCTAAAAGATCGGGCCCAGAAATTAAAAGAGGAGATGGAGGCAAAGAAATTAGAAGCTCAAAAACAGCGAGAAATACGAGAAAAAGAAATATGCAGAGAATTGGAAGAAAGGCGGCAGGCGGAGCTTAGATTAATTGAGAAGCAAGAGACTGCGGAAGATCTCCTTCTAAAGATGAAAGAAAGGCTTGAAGCTCAACTCAAGTCGGAGAAAGCGGAAGCCCTTGTCCAAGAACAAAGAAAAAAGGAAGATGAAGAGCGGGCAATTGCTCAAGCAGAAGTTACAGCAAAACAAAGGCAAGAAGCATTAGAAATAGCTGAGAAAAAAGCGAGAGAAGCTGAAATATTAAAATTAGAGCAAGAACAGGATCAAGTCAAGCAAAATGTTCAGGAGAACCTCCTTCAAAAGGTAGTACTTGATACCGATCAAGGGATTCCAAATGAATTTTCTAGGAATATCCTCGGAGAGGATCTGGTTAGGTATAGGAAATCTCAAAAAATGATTGAGGATATGAAGACAGAATTCTCACATATATCCGCATCAAATCCAACTACAAAAACATTTTATTTCCACGCATCAAAGGCCATTCAAACTCCCTTAAATTCAATTGGAAATGAAATCCAGAATAAAATGAATCATTTTGAGCGTCTACTTCAAGGAGGGGCCGTGGCAGAGTCTGGAGGTGTGAATTTTCAAGCGTTGGATCAACCTAAAGGGGATATATTTGTTTATAAACTTTCTTGCAAATCGATTTGTAAAGAAAAGTGAATCTGAAATTACAAAAGTTGGGAAAGGAGATATAAATCCGCTGGCAAAGGTTGGAGTTCATCTTCTTCTGAGGTTTCCACTTTGGTCTGAGCTGCTCCAAGCTTACTTTTTCAAATACTGTCCATTTCTCGTACCGTTTGCCTTTCCCAGGGGTGATATGCCCATTGTAGAATATTGTCATATCCTTGGGCTTGAAGGAGTATCGGAAGGGGTTGCGCTACAAACTCTTTTAGATCGAATTAGCGGGTAATTACTTTTATTTTATTGTATTTGGATTTATTTATGTGAAATGGGTATTTATGTATATATTTCAGGTATTGTGCACTTTATGCGGAGATTGTCAAGATTCTGGAGCCGCAAAAAATTGATCCAAGGTTGGAAAAAACGGAGGCTATGCAATTCTTCTCGATATCAGGGACTTGGCGTATTCTTGTAGCTACAATGAAGCTAGGTGAGTTGTATTTGGGATTTTATATACAAATGTTTTTAAATTAGAAATAATCTGTATTTTTTATTTCAATTGCAGAACCCCAATTAGATGTAACTGCAACCGTTATAAAGTCACTGCTCGAATCATTAGGGGCTAGGCTGTCTGCTAATTATAAAGGACAGTTTAACAAATTGATTCTTTTTATGGTTCAGCAATATCTACCCCTAATGCGTGCCAACTGCCCTCCTGGAAAGGGAGGATCTGTGATTCGGTTTGAAATCTTTTTGGAGGAAAAATTAAAAAAGGGATTTTAAAAATGGAATCTTAATTTAAATATCATACTATGAATGAGTTCATTAGAATGAAATTAAAATTGAATCAATTGTATTGTATTGTATTGTAGTAATACTACTAATAGATAAGTGTATTTTTTATTTTGCAAAACAAATGGTAAATCTATTTTACTTGTAGCAGGTATACCATTTTATTTACTTTTTTATAAAGCGTGATTAGTATAACTAAACTTACCGTTATATTATCTATCGTAGTTATCTAATTTAATTTAAGATGTACAGATATATCTGTATAATGATTTTGTAGGTATCGTACGGTGTGTCGTTTATACAATATTAATATTAGTCCATTAATTAAGAATTCAGTCAGATTCTGATCTAATTTTTAATGAAGAAAAACCCTATTAAAATTTTTATAAAAAGTTTAAAATATTTTATAAAATATAAAATATAAAATAAAATCAAGCGTTAGCTGTTACTGATATTACATCAAATAAAACGATAAAATGGATTATGGAATGGTGTTTTAAATCTTTCTAGTAATTTACAGTACTATTCAGTATTTCAGATAGAATCAACTTGTTTTCAGACTGATCCTGAGAGAACTCGATATTTCTTATCTACAATTTTGAGATTCTCAATATATTTTATAGGCATCTCCTTTAATAATGTCAAGATTCATTCTTGGAGTGAATTGTAGTTTCTCAGTCTCTAATCCTTAGTTCTGTTGGACGATGTACCGTCTAATGCATTTGAAAGGGTTAATATTTGGGGAAGAATGAGTTTGTTTAACTGAACATAATGATTAACTTTTAATCACAAACCTCGGGCCCAGGAATCCTCTGGAATATCACCAAAACTTACACATTTCACCATTTCTTCCTAATTACATTTATAATTAGGAGTTATTACTAGTCTTAATTGGATCTTACGTATCCTATGTAGATTCACATCTTCTCCTTACAATCATTATTCATTCAAGAGTCATTAGTGCGATATATAATATTATAATTGATCTTTAAAATTTAAATTACTTTCGGAAAGATTCGAGAATTCATTTCCAGAATTTCAATTTATTCAAAATTAATTGTACAATAGTACTGAACAATCTATTCAAAATCCAAATTATGCCGCAATTTAGAAATTTAACCTATTTGACCCTTCTATTCGGTCTTTTGACCCTAATTCGATCCGCTCAAGGTAATTTCTCGTTTTTCCCTATATAGTAATGTATAACTATAAAACACTTAAAAATCATTTGTCAAGGTCTTCAATGTTACGTGTGTAACTCTGAATATGAAACTGGATGCGATTCCTCTCCTCCGGCGTCCCAATACCTTAAAGATTGTTCGGAAGATTTGGAGGAGGTCAAACATTGGTACGAGGACGCCAAGATCAACGATGAGGTCAATTCAACGACAGGGGTTCCAACAACCACCTCGCAAACGATGATTCCAGCGGATGGATCAGATTTCCCAAAGAATTATACATTTTGCCGGAAGATTACAGTCGAAATCCCATCTCAGCACAATGGAGGTCAGTTGAAATCTTTTAATTTAATCCATCAATATAACAGAACAGGTATTTATAGATTCAATAAAACCGGAAGAGAAACGAATAGTAAGAGTTTGCGGATGGGAATCTGAGACTTCTGCGAAATTTGGCATTGGGAAATGCTCGTAAATGAATTATTTTACGAATTGAATTGACTGGAAATTAATTGAATTTGCTATTTAAGGTGGGGTCCTTCGGACTACGTAAAGAACTATCTCTGCACATGTAAAGGAGATGCATGTAACAATGCTGAGAGGTCGGAGGTCAGACTCGGCGGACTTATTTTGACTATATTGCCCGCAATACTTTTGAAATATCTTGCAAATTGATTTATAAATGCATTTTGATTTAATTAATAAAATGTACCTAGATTGAAATCGAAGAGATCTTTTTTATTAACCCCGTTAATATGAATCCGTATTAAATATATAAAATATAATATATACTTTTTTTACGAGCTAGACAATGAATCCCGAATCCCGACACCCTACATAATATTCGGTATACTGTATACGAGTAAATTCCCGAACACACTCGACTCTAGATTCTAGAAAGGTATAGGGGTTACTCGAACCCCCTAGAACCTTCACGTAAAATCCTATCGAAAGAGTATATAAAGGGCTCCCCTTTCTCTCCCATTCATTCAATTCACAAAGATCTGAACAGTGAGCCAAACTCACAAGCCTCAAACGTGAATACGAACCCACTTTATTTAAAATCCAAACTTAAATCTATAAGATTTAAGATCAAATTCTCTTATACTTTCGATATTAGCCCCAAATTGTTCATATTTCCATCCTATTATCAAAAAGTGAATCAAAATGCCTGGAATTAAGGCACCTGCAATCGGAATTGATTTGGGGACAACCTTCTCATGTGTCGGGGTATTTCAAAACGGAAAGGTCGAGATCATTGCCAACGACCAGGGGAATCGGACAACCCCCAGCTATGTCGCTTTCTCAGACTCTGAGCGACTCATCGGAGACGCTGCTAAGAACCAGGTGGCCATGAACCCAAGGAATACTGTCTTTGACGCAAAAAGGTAAGCATCAATTTCCATTTAAAATTTGAATTCCCTATTCCGAACCTGGGGCCATTATACTAATACTCGTATATTTCTCTTTAATTATCCACAGATTGATTGGCCGCAAATTCGATGATTCCAAGATCCAGCAAGACATGAAGCATTGGCCATTTAAAGTGCTCCCGGATTCTGGAGGAAAGCCTGTTATCAAGGTTGAGTTCAAGGGAGTGCAGAAGCGATTCACTCCAGAGGAGATCAGCTCAATGGTTTTGGTCAAAATGAGGGAGACTGCAGAGGCATACCTCGGAGCAAAGGTCACAGATGCTGTCATCACTGTCCCTGCGTATTTCAACGACTCCCAGAGGCAAGCCACGAAAGATGCTGGGGTAATTGCAGGATTGAACGTACTCCGAATCATTAACGAGCCCACAGCCGCTGCTCTCGCCTATGGCTTGGACAAGAATCTTAAGGGGGAGAAGAATGTTCTCATCTTTGACCTCGGAGGAGGCACATTTGATGTCTCCATCCTGGCTATTGACGAAGGATCCCTCTTTGAGGTCAAATCTACCGCTGGAGATACACATCTTGGAGGAGAGGTAAGCAATCCATATTTCTTATATCCTGAGGATTAGATTGTATCTAATACAGAATCAGATAGGTCTGTAAAATACATATGCTAAGTGCTAACCCGTTTCTTTCTCAATTCTTATAGGATTTTGATAACCGAATGGTCAACCACTTTTCGGAGGAATTCAAGCGCAATTTCAAGAGAGATTTGAAGAATAATCCAAGAGCCCTTCGCCGACTCCGAACTGCCTGTGAACGAGCTAAGCGAACCCTTTCCTCCTCCACCGAAGCAAACATTGAAATTGATGCACTCCACGAGGGGATTGACTTTTACAGCAAAATCTCCCGAGCTCGCTTCGAAGAATTGTGCATGGATCTCTTCCGTGGAACCCTCGAGCCTGTGGAGAAGGCCCTCAAAGACGCCAAGTTAGACAAAGGCTCCATTGACGAGATTGTCCTCGTTGGAGGCTCTACCCGAATCCCAAAAATCCAGAAGCTTCTCCAAGACTTTTTCAACGGAAAGGAGCTCAACAAATCCATCAATCCAGACGAGGCAGTC
>JAAZTK010002809.1:0-10484 GCA_036507255.1 Megalothorax incertus | reverse complement strand
GAGGAGGAGGAGGAGTAATTTTATGAAAATAATAAGTTTCTCTTTTGGTTCACCCTTCGACGACCACCTCTTACTCACTTTAACATGTTTACCACAATCATTAAGGAATTTCACTTATGCAAAATTGATGTAATAATTTTTTAACCTCTACATATTATAGGTGCATTACCTATCCTATTAAAATATGTAAGTGCGATACCTTCCCTTTGGGGAGACTTTCACAAAGAAGTGATAAAGGGCTCGATGAATTCAGCGGTATTTTGTTTTTCCTATCGCTGATCCTGAGGAATGTATGAATTTATTGTAAATATGGGATTTCCATATACTTACTAGGTACTACGATACTTTCATTTATCTCAAATTCAGTTGGAGACATATTGTATTAGTTATCTTTATTTGCATTTACAAATTATCATATCTATTGCATTAACAGTTTAACATGAAGGCAATTAAGGAAGAATTTTTTGGAATTCTTTCTTTGGAGAAATTTATATAACTCTAATGAAAGTAAAGCTGTTTGGGTTCTTCTCAGCTCTGCATTTGGGACTCCTTACATACTACTACTATATAAATACACAAAGGTGTAAATGGTCTGATTTCCCATTGACGAGCAGGAGCGAGCATTCTATTTTGAACCCAACTCACGGTTTGACCCAGTTTTTACCTTATACCCTATAGCTAAAGGAGCTCCTGAACAGAGATTCAAAGAAAGATTAAAGAGTCCAGAAAAAGAAGAAATATTTTCCATACCTCTTGTACTCTTCCTTTTTTACAAATGGGCCTTGGGTAATTTTGAACCTTGTTGTACTACTACTCGTACGTAGTACCTTAAAGATCTATCGGTAGTAAACCCTGGCCTTGCTCTCTAAAACATCCAAGAGCAGCTCACAATATAAATAGGCATTTGGGATTTTAAACTTTTAAAGGGCCTATTTATATCTGAGTTCAAAGCTGAGTTTACTACATTTAATGGGCTATGAACGATAACTAACTAACAAGATTGTAGACCATTCCCGCTCGACTTGCCTAATCCTCTCAAATCTCTCAAAACTCGCCATTATTATTGGAGTGAAACTCTGTTGGTTTTTAGAGTTATAAAGGATTTGGGGCTATTTTTTAAATTCCAAGAAGATGGGTACACAAAAAGATTGCAAAAATACCTCCTTCTTCTTCTCCTCGCAAACAGATTTGCTCGCCGTTGGGAGAGATCTGTAAATATTGATAAGATGCTTAGATTAAAAAGGAAACAAGAGGATGATTTGAGGGAAAGGGCCATTTTTAATGGGGGGATTAAAATTTTAAGCTCTTTCATCGTGAGATTTGAGCATTTAATTTAGATCTCTCAAAAGTTCAGTGTACTCAAGCTGTTCTTGAGCCTTGACTTTTGAGAAATTTCAAATTAACACTAATCTGCGAATAAATGGGATCGTTTAATATGCACATTTTAAATGTGCTCGAATAGCCGGCATATTAAGGCACCGGAAGTCATTCCCCCTTGGTCTTTGTATTTTTCTTTCCCTTCTCATACTCAATTTCTCTTTCATCGAATTATACATGGACACCTCGACCTCTGATCCTTTGGTCGTCGTCTATGTAATAGTAATTTGTAAATCTTGGCAGTCGACTCACTTTCTTTCAAACCTCACCAAATCTAAACCCTTTAAAAATCCTTTGTTTATACGCTTAACAATCCCCCATTCTTCATTCGCCATCCGCCAATTGAAATTTATGATGTTTTCATAATATATTCTCCTACGATATAACACACATGTGCTAAAGAAGAGGATTTTGCATGGGATTATTCGCATGTGCAAATTGAAAAATAAATTTCACTCTCGTTTATTAACTTTTAAGGTTCATCTTCATTTGCATATAGCGTTACAAATTTACAATCAAATAATGATATTGGCAAATATTTCATGAAATCTCCGGGTAATTGGACTTCAAGCACCTTTCTACAATAAATAAGAATCCAATGAAAACTATATTTATCAGCAATTTCCCCGTAAAAAGGCATTGAATTGAATGATTTGATTTTGATTTCTCGCCGAATTCCCCTTAAAAATACTCGCTTCGTTGCTGATTTGAAAATTGCTACTTTTTGGGGCGTATAATTTTGCTCTTGATTCAATTAGTTTGAAAAATTTACATTTGCGCCGTCGTCCCCAAAAATAGAGTCAGAATTTTGCAAACAACTCTAATTAGTAAGCATTCTTATGGGCTCTATCCGTAATAAAGTTACTAGATCATGTTTTATTAACCACAAGAGAGGGGTTCCAAATTGCAATTTTGTCATGAATCATGATTCGGGAGATTTACCTAGTTCTATTTAACACTAAATATGCATTCTACCCTCGTACTAACTAACATATTTCCCTGAAGAGCTGCTTGACATGATGACAATGAGCTTTAAAAAATCTACTTAATGCTTGCAAGTATCTTGAGTAAATTTGTCTTAATGGCCCTTTGCTATAGTCTGGATTTTTCGAGGGGTCTAGGACAAGGCTGAGTGCTTATCATATAATTTTGTGGTGGAGGAAGCATCTAGCCAAATTTGCTCTGTTTATATTTGTAAAGATGAAACAGAGTTAGTTTAGCCTCTGTTGGTTTTGGGGTCTCAGGAAGGGGTTTAAGCCTTAAATAAACTGCTCACCATGATCCTTGCGGTTTTACTCTTCACATTTATTTTGAATTGCTTTATTAGGAGGAGTTGGTAGTAGTAGTAGTAAAAGTGAGCTCACATTTAATGCAAATCTTTTTTATGATACAGAGTAGTACAAACTCCTATAGGAAATGAATTAGAGTTTGAATCAAAACTTGAGGTGGTTTCTTTTTAAGCCTTTGGCAGTTGGGAGATGATTCAAAAATAAAATATATGTCGGAGGAAACGAACCATCACGGGGAATCCACTCCTTACACGGTCTCTTCCTTCCCTGTACTCAATTTTAATGCAATATTACTACTAGTAGTACAATATGAAGACTATGTATTCTAAATTCTAACAGTAGCTAGATAACTTTGCGTTTCAGCAAGCATGCAAGTATTGTGCAGGGGGAAAAAGTACATGGCAAATTAGCCTACATGAAAATGTTCTCCAAAAAAAGGGTTCTTTTACTCGGCTGAACATCCTTATTCATCTCTCTATATTACTCCTTAAGGGAATACAAACTTACTTCCTTCCAAATTGTATATTTGCCACAGGAGAAATTCATTTCTACAAATTCGGAATGAATTGCGGCAGTTTTACTTTTACTACCTATGTATGAGTACGAGTACATTGTGCACACATAAAAGCGGAGGCTTAAATTCGTTTAGCTTCCTACTGTGAATCCAAGTTTGCACTTTTGTTTTAATCTCTGCATGTGACAATTTGCTCTCGATTTTTCTCCGTTAATTGTAGGCGTGCAAGCGGGCTCGAAGAGAGAGTTCTTTTGCAAATCACAATGTTTTAGCCCTATATCTAATGAAAACCTTTGATTTCTTTTGAATGCAGAGCACGGAGGGGAAGGTGGCGAGGAGGAGATGCGACTTTTTCCAATAGCGACCCTCGTCTTGCTGGGTTTTACAGCACTGCTCCTCATCCAGTTCGTCATTTACATACGAAGGAGACCCTGAGGGTGGGGCAGAGAACAATGGAGAGGTGGACGGAAGTCGGGTGAGGTCGACTAAGCATCGGAGGAAAAATGGGACACAAGACGAGGCGGCGGAGGAGGAGGAGGCACGAGGCGAGGAGGGGATCCTCCACAGGTTCAAGAGGAGCCTATTTAGTCACAGCAATCAGGAGCAGCATGAGGGTAAGTCCGAGATTAAAAGTTATAACTTTCTTTTTCTCTAATTCTTTATACTGCAATTGCAATGATACACGCACGAAGAGTCTCGGTATAGGAAAATTAATGTTCAAGATCCCATTTTTTAATGTTTTAATCCAATTATGAGTACATTAGGCATTCCAAGCTTAACATGATTTGAAAGTTTATATAAATATGAAAGATTATGAGCTATCCCTTTTATGTATTCAGTAACTTTGTATGCTTATATTCATTAATTACTTGGAAGTCTAGGAATAGATTTGCCATATCAGAAATTAAGGGAGGAGATGGGTTTGCTCAATGACCTGGAAGCCCAGATTCTCTGATGATTTTCTGATGAGAGATGACTTGTGTGGTCAACTCATTTGTCATTTGTTTTCAATCGTAAATAATTAGATCAATTATCCTCCATCAAAACAGATATATACGAGAATATACAACTTTAATATGAATGCATTAGATATCTGAATTTGATGCTCAAGTTCAAATGACAGCCCCATAAATAGTAGTACAGTAAAATGTTAATTTATTAATGCCTAATGGAACGGGAGACATTGACATTTGAGTAAAGTGAAACCAGATCTTTCAAACTATTCACGATCTCTCATCATCTCATGGAAGAATAATGAAAAGGGGTATCAACTCGAGCTTTTGTTGGAATATTTGAAGAGTGAAAGAGTGTCAATTCTCATTAGATAAGTAAAAGCAATTTGCCCAATGTAAAGTGAGAATGATATGATATTCAAAGGAATTATTTAGAGCCTATCCATTTTTTCCATTAAGATAAAAGTAGATATGAAATGTTAAGCCGAGAATACTCGTATTATAAGAATATCATATTCCTATAAGTAATATTCCGAATATCGCTTTACAAAATAAATATTTGCACTGAAATTTCACTTCCCCTTTGTCTCCTCGTCACGACCAACCCCAATTTCTATTTTTGCATGAATCTTGAAGAGTTTATTAGCACAATTTTATGTACTCGGAAAGAGATGCTTTAAATTGGATTTATTCCCCCTACGCCCAAGATTTTTTTTGATCTTTTTAATATTCATGAGATTATTTTTTCCCTTACTCTTTTCTGAATATTAAAACTAGCTTATAGTCCAGAATCTCTTCTGGAATATGTAATATATCAATAGGAATACGAAAATGTTTCAAAGCGTCCTTTTGATCCAAAGTTCAAACTTAGGGCTAGATTAATGCTATTCGTATACTGTGATACGATAATACTGTATTGTACAATACTACGATACAGAAACACTGGATGAAATTTTATATGTATACGCTTGCGGTCACGGAAGTTAATCCTGTACTTTTCCGCTCTTCCTCCTCGGGGTAGACCCTCCTAATTTAGATTGAAAGCTAATCAATTGTTAATTTGCATAATACTAATCTTCCTTTTATTTCACTTTCAGTAGGTGGAATGTATCGGGGGAATGCCCGAAGGACCTTTTTTAGCAAGGATTCAAACACTTGCTACTCGGGGTCATGTGAATTCTTTCTCTTTTGCTGGATGAGCGGAGGGCTAATTGAAAAGGGATGTGGAGGATTCCTCTTTGCATGTTGCCAAAGGTCAGCGTCTCAGGTCAAAAGTGGAATAGGAATGTCTCCGACTGACCCACCCGCAGTTCCAGAATATTATGGACCAGTTGTAAATGATCCTCGTAAGAAGATTTAAAAAAAATATATTATGGGGAAATTGATTTTTAAAACTATTTTTCCATTTTAGGTTGTGGCATATCTTCAGAGAATTTGGGAGCTCAAGAAAGGATTGTTGGAGGAAGAGAAGCTGGTTTTGGAATCTTTCCCTGGTCAATATAAAAATTTATTAATTAAAGGATTTCTCAATTTATTATTGAATTTCTATTCGTTCCAGGCAAGCGTACATTCGAGTTGGCTCAAGTCGCTGTGGAGGCTCCTTAATTAGCAATAGGTAAATTGAAATAAATATATTCGTATTACATAGCGTACTTATCTTTTTTTCTTATTTATTTTTAACTAGATATGTGGTCACAGCAGGTCAATATCCATCTAATTTAATAATTGAATATTCGGCCCTATTAATTGATGGATTTTTTTGCAATTGTTTTCAGGACATTGTGTTGCAAAAGCTTCGCCTTATCAAGTTGCTGTCACACTGGGAGATTATGTGCTAAACTCAAATGCAGAGCCTTTTCCACCGATGACTGTCGGCGTTTCACAAATCAAAGTCCACCCACATTTCAAATTTACTCCTCAGGCTGATAGATATGATGTAGCCGTTTTAAGGTATTCTTCACATATACGATAATTAAAAAGTTTTAAATGTTAAATATATTTTTCCATCTTTTAATTTAGACTGGATAGACAAATTAATTATTTGCCCCATGTTCGACCATTGTGCCTTCCCGATAAGGGAACCGATTTCAGAGGTCAATACGGTTGGGTCACTGGTTGGGGAGCTGTCGAAGCCGGTAAATTTGTCAAAATATATTTAAAAGCATTTTTATCCCTAAATGAATTTTCCAGGATCACGACTTCGTCCGAAGACGCTTCAAGCAGTTGATGTTCCCGTAATAGAAAGTCGAGACTGTGAAGTTTGGCATAGAGGAAAAGGAATTAATGTGGTCATTTATGATGAAATGGTATATAAAATAAAAATTTTGATAAATATTAAATTCATAATTTTATATTTCTTTTTTTCATTAGATGTGTGCTGGGTATTGACATATTTTTAAAAGCTTGGCCTTAACTTATTATTTTCATATGAATACAAATTATATTCATTTAAAATTCCATTAGCTATCAATTTGGAGGCAAAGACTCATGTAAAATCCTTATATTGATTCACTGCATTCATATTGAATTTTAAATAAATGAACTCAATAATTTTTTTAAATTCTACCTTCTCTCCATTAGGTCAAGGGGATTCTGGTAAAGAGAAGAATTAAATATATAATAATATCACGATTATATTTACATGTAATATTATGCACATATTTAAATATTTCATTTTCTTAAAGGGGGACCCTTAATGCATCAATCAAACGGTCGATGGTATCTAATTGGGATTGTATCAGCCGGATATTCTTGTGCCCAAAGGCAGCAGGTTATAAAATATATCTTATAGTTATGAGTTAAATTTAAATTATTTTGATTTATTTTAGCCTGGAATCTATCACAAAGTGGCTTATACATCAGACTGGATTTCACATGGTTTGCTTATTAAATTATTTAATTTCGAAAATATTAATACATATTTTTATCCTAATAGCAATTAGTAGCTAGTACCCTATCAGCTCATCTCAACTTATTCCAGAAGAGAAATCAAATTTGCCGAATCTCTGTATTGTTTAACAGTATTAATGTGCAAAAACTCCCTCCTGGAAACATCAATCCTGTTAACACTAGCCAATTACTTGATTTGATGGCGGATTTTTATGTATTATCGTATAAGAATTTTGCTGTAAATTATTTTTTATTTGTTAAATCCTTCCTTTATACTTAAATGCATATATACGGATAATATTTCCATTTGTATAAATTTAGACAAAGGTTTTCGTGCCAAATATAATTGTCAAATTTAAGAGAAATCGCAATGAATCTTTGCTAAGATTTGCATATTTGAAGGAGGAAGAAAAAGAGGACTCAATCGATACTTAAAAGTGCATTATTCATAGATTTACTATTATTACAAGTGCAGTACTTAAAGATTTCGCAATATTTCGTGTATGGATTGTGTTATGTGTGTGACTGGGTGCCATAAATATATATTTGTGAGAGTGAAAGTTAAACTGGGATAAACCTAAATACATAATCAATCCGGAACAAGGTGTATATGGACAAGTGTGATATAATCCCAATTTGGAATCTTGGATCTATATGCCCCGAATGAATTTACAAACCCTCCTTTGAATGAAATGTGTCTGACTTTGCATGAATGGAAGAAAGTTTTGGATAATTTAATGGAATGTTTAAAGTGATCTAATACTTTTGAAGATGATGAGCTGGGAGAGTGAATGGAACTCTCGAAACTTGCACCATATCCTTCTTTCTAATAAAGTTGCGTTCTTCTTCAGCTTTTTTACCTTTTTTACATAATTTCTCTATTTTATGTGTGGGTTTATTTAGGGTTTTTAAAATGTAAAAATTAGTTAATTAGATAAATACTATCGTGTTTACGATTAGTAAAAAAAGCAATTATGCGATATATATTTGTGTGAATAGAATGTAAAGTGGAATACATATTTAATGATCGTTGTTTAATATTTTTAAGTTTTAGTTTTATGATATTGAATTACGGTATATGATGGTTCAAATCCCCAATTACCTTATTTTAAAGACTTTTGTTAAATTTATTTGTTGCAATTTAAATCATATTTTCCGAGAAGCGTCTTCCTCATCTTTCTTGGCCACATTCCCCCCAGCTTATTAAAAATATTAAATTGAGATTAAAATACTTAATTAGCTTTAATATATTTAGATAAACTAAATTAATTAAATTTCGTTAAAACTTGATTATGTAATTTTTATTACCAATTAATTCCAATTTGTTCATTTTATAAAATTTGTGATGTTATTTTTTATGAATTTTTATAAAAATATATTATTCTCTATAATAAATATCGTCCTGTTCTGCCAATCAAATCTCGAAGAAAGTTTTAATATACATATGGATATATTAAAAGGTCAGTTTTCATCGAATCACGCGCCAATTACCCAATTAACGTATCAGCAAAATAAGTCATAAAATATCCTACCAAGTTAATTTGCAATAAGTATGCTGCTTAACACTTCCACGGGGAGCACTTTCCATTTTAAGCAAAAAAACGGCAAAAAACTGAATATTTATACAAAATCGATTAAAAATCCACATTATCGCAAATTTATATTCATGGGATATATTTTATTGGTCAATCTGTTATTGATATTGGCCATTAAGATGGTAATCAACGTGCATATCTAAATTACACTTCAAAGAGAAATTTTTATCGAGGAGCTAATAAACCGTTGGATGAACTTGTCTTATTCTTCTTCTCCGTATCTTATTATGCTCTTTGCGATTAATATCTCATTTTGAGGAAATTCCTCAATTGCACTCTAAATGGCTAAAATCCTGATTATATCTTGATTCGAGTTTTGGCTAGGCCGATGAAACCCTAGGTCGAGTGAGAGTGAAATCTATTGAAAAATAGCCAATCTCCTTTATTTATATGAACTTAACATCTTGCACATCCATTCTCACCTTTGCTGGTAAGTCGAGACTACTTTTATCCAACAACTTTTAAGCTCCGCTCTCGAGTACATATTAATGAGATGTACTTTTACTTTTATTTAGGTATGAAAATGATTAGAAACTCGCCGCACATTGGCCGAGTCACCTTCCACTTTTTTTAGCGCCACCAACTCATCATTCTAAAACATTTGCATTATCATAATCATCACAAAGGTTAATATAATGAATGTGCTAAACTCAATTAAGATGAGATCTAGTTAACTTTTTATGCACAGATTTTTTTATAACATCACGAGTTCAATATTCTTTTGAGAATTAGAATTAAATAGTTTAAGGGGGAAGGTGAAACTGATTGCTAATCGGAGAAAAGGTATTCGCAAAGTAGAGGGGATGATATCTGAATGTCAATGACTGTATCAGTAGGGGGTAAGGTTTATGAAAAAAGTGAATTTGAAACATTTGTGTTAAAACACGTAAATTACAGTATATTAGCCAGTCACTTGGGGACAGTTGATCTACCTCCAGGCTCCTCCTCCTCATATGTAGACGCTTTTATTTTAAATGGTGAGGATCTGCGGAAAGAGAGAGGGGTTTCTAGATGAAAGGAAAAACTATTCATTTATTCATCAACTATGTATTAAATCTTATAGCTCGTTATTGAGAGCCAAGTGTTAAAATGTAAAAGTAGAGTAATGCTAAATGGGCGGAGTGTTTAGCTGAAATGTGGTGGAAAAAGTTGTCTCTCTCCAAACACTTAAATCAACCCATTTTGGAGTGTGTTGTAGTAGATATGATGATAAGGTATTAAGTTGCGTGTTGCGGCAAGCTTTTCTTTTTGTAAAAATTTTTGGATAATGATATTACTCACATCATTAAATATCCGTACATCTGTAGTGACTTGTACGTGAATTGAAAAGTTAAAATATATAATTTCTAGATGAATCCCAGAGGCTTTTAAACTTTTACTAATTCTAGTACCCAGATTTAAGGAGGCGGAGGATGAGGAAGAAGAAGGAGAGCAGTAGAAAGGGAAATTAACATTTATTAATCCATTAAAAATATTCCCAGACTAATTCGAGTTTACTCTTTTTTAAATTTATAATTCACAGATCCTGAGGACATTACTCCTTCAAGTCTCCTCCACTAAATTAGTTAAATAAAGTTGGCTGAGGATAAAAGAAAGAAAAAAGAACTAAATTTCACTTTTTAAAACAATGACATTTAAAAAGCGTAAGGGTGAGCACGAGGTAGGCTGCTCTATATAATCTGTAATTCTATATTAGCCGTATTTCCGAAAGGGATGCGTGACTGATGGATCTCCCTTGACTCAAAGGAAAAGACAAAGAGAGTTTTAAAACCACAAAGAAATCGGTTATTAATTGAATACCATTTTTGAGCAATCATAAATCAAATGAATCTCTCAGTACATTCAATGAAGGATGAATAATATGTTT
>JAAZTK010002808.1:0-10490 GCA_036507255.1 Megalothorax incertus | reverse complement strand
ATTTCATATAATACAATTTCTCGGAAATTGAGTTTTAAATTAATTAAAATTAAAGGTAACCACTAGCCATCTGGACAGGCAAAAAACATAGCCAAAAATACGGCTAGCCAGTGGCCATCCGGCTCGGTTATTAGCCGCGGCTACCATACTGGGTCTATTCTAATCTATCAAAGTAAATTTGATTTAAATTTTCAATTTAATTTCAACTTCATTGTGCACAATTCTCTCTTCATACTAGAACATAAGGCATACTTAAAATTGAATTCATTCTTCTTCCAAAATTCATCAAGTGAATATATATTTGGGAAAATCTTTTGTTCTTTTCTTTCGCCCTAATCATGGACATACCCCTAACGAAAAACCAAAACAATATACATATCCCAATCCAGAAACAAAACCAAATACATCTCCCTCGACCTCAAAAAACATTTACATTATTTACCCCAAATGTCCCATAATAATTCAAATTATTTTTATTCTACAGTCCACGCCAACTTTCCACTCCGTATTCATATAAAAAGCCTTTCATATATTGGAATTTTTTAAGTATTCCCCCAACATCCGACGAGCGAACATCTCTCCAGGCAAGAATTTTTTCTTCTTTCTCTCCCTAACCATAACCAAAACCATATACATACCCCTAACCAAAACCAAAATCATATACATCCACCTAACTATAACCAAAACCATATACATACCCCTAACCAAAACCAAAATCATATACATACCCCTAACCATATACATACCCCTAACCAAAACCAATCCCTTATATATACTCCCATGCAAAATTCTTTCTTTATTTACTTAAAAATTCACACTACCCAAAAATAATTTAATTTTTTTTATTCCACGTTCACAGCACGCGCCATTTATTTTTAAAATTAGAATAATTCAGCGAATTTTTTCAGTATTTCTCATATTTTCGAAGGGGAAAAACACTTTTGGTAAGTCTTTTAATAATCTCCCTCCCCAAAATATGACTAAAAAAATCCAAATCTATATATTTTTTTCCTTTTAACAGTTTATGGAAGTGATCTCTATACCTAAATCTTTAATAAAACCAAGACAGATATTAACTTTTTCATTCTTCTTCAGACCTCTGAAGGGCGAACATATATATAGGTAAGTATTTTGTTCCTCTATTTCTGCATGTCCACACCTCATTATACATACTCCTATCCTTCTACCTCTACCTCTACCTCTACCTCTACCTCTACATCTACCTCTATATCAAAAGTCTTTTTATATAAAAAAAATATCTCAATATAAAACCAAGTCAGACATTAAAATTTTTTTATTCTACTCTAGACCTCTGAAGGACAAACATTTCTACAGGTAAGTATTTTGTTCTTCTCTTTCTCCACACCTCATTAAACATACTCCTGCTGTTCTACCTTTACCTCTACCTCGACCTCTACATATACACATACCTCTACATATACATATACATATACCTATACATATACATATACATATACATATACATATACATATACATATACTTATACATCTACATCTACATATACATCTACATATACTTATACATCTACATATACATATACATATACATCTACATATACATATACATATACATATAGATATACATATACATATACATATACATATACATATACATATACATATACATATACATATACATATACATATACATATACATATACATACATATGCATATACTACATATACATATTAGCCATCTTCCTCATCGTGTATTCATATAAAAGGCCTGTAATAATTTAGAATTTGTCAGTTTTGTCAGTCTTCCTCCAACCTCCAAAGAAGGTACATTCCTTTTGGTAAGTGCCTTATAACAATCTCTCCCCCTACCTAACCATAAACCTACCCCAAACCAAATACATATACCTCAACCTATACCAAACCATTTACTTTTTACATTAACTTTTTATTTTACAATCTACGCATGCTTCATCTTCGTCACAGTGTCTTCATATAAAAGGCCTGTAATAATTTAGGGATTTTGTCAGTCTTCAGCCAACCTCCGAAGAAGGAACATTCCTACTGGTAAGTGTCTTATTTTAATCTCTCCCCTTACCAAACCATAAACCTACCCCAAACCAAATACATATACCTCAACCTATACCAAACCATTTACTTTTTACATCAACTTTTTATTTTACAATCTACGCATGCTTCATCTTCGTCACAGTGTCTTCATATAAAAGGCCTGTAATAATTTGGGGATTTTGTCAGTCTTCAGTCAACCTCCGAAGAAGGAACATTTCTACTGGTAAGTGTCTTATTTTAATCTCTCCCCTTACCAAACCATACATCTAACCCAAACCAAATACATATACCTCAACGTCTACCTATACATATATTTCTCAAATACTGTATTATTAATTCATAATACCCCATACTAATTTTTTAAATTAACCAGTTTAGTTTCAATTAACCATTTCAGCAGTTTATATACCCTACCACTTCATATAAAGACCAAGTCATAATCTGAAATTATTTCATTCTTCATCCGACCTCGGAACATTTATCTAAAGTAAAGTCTCTAATTATATATACAAATCTGATATTGTTATCTGTTCTTCTACCCCATCCACATATCCATAACACAAGTCACACCACAAAACATTCATCAAAACCTATACCTTTTTAAATCAAATTTATAATACCCCGATTAAATCTAAATCAATTTTTATTTTATATTGATCCTACAGTTATTCAAAAACTTCAACATCTTTTTGATTCAAAGCTGAACTCCACTACAATCGTCTATTCCCTACACAAGATGTTCCAAGAAATAAAATACTCTCAAAAAAGATCCTATCCAGATCCACCCTCTTTTACTCCACCATACCCGGGCTCATCAATCTCTCCAATGGACAATCCCATCCTAACTGACTCACAACCTTCTCCAGCAAAACGTGCAAAAATTTCTGACCCACAAATAGCCGCTTCCACTCCTGCACCTTTAAGTAGAAGGGCAAGGTATCTTTTTTTAAATTTATTGCACAAAATTTTAATTATTATCCCACAAGGAAACGACGAAATTACAAAAGAAACAAAGCCGCTCGTGGTTCTGTTCCAATTCCTCCTGCAAAAACGATTCCAATTACAAGACCTTTGAGTCGGAGAGCGAGGTATGTTTGTAAATTATTAATAAAAATATTTAATTATTATATATAAAGGAAACGGCGAAATTACATACGGAACAAAGCGGCGCGTCAACATTCAACAAATGATCAAGTAGCTGTTGGAGAAGCAATGTAATATTACTAATAATGTTAAAATTTTAATTCATTCTTAATTTAAATCAGCCAAAATATTATATCATAATATTTAGATTTTTTAGAACTCAAGGGAAACATCAACAAGAACAAATGGGTTTTCAACACAACGTTTCAAACAATAATAAAAGGCAGCCAAAGACCACAGGGAATGTCAAGAATGGCCAAGTATTTTTTCTTAAGTAATATAAAAAAATTGCTCCTAATTACCTTCTTTATATTAAAGGAAACGACGTCAGAAAAGAGCCGAAAATGAATTCAATCAACAGTATGAAATTCCGCCAGAAACTAATACACTATTTAGACGTGGCATTGTCACAGCACAACTTTTTATACAATTGATTTTCCACGCTCTTTTAATGGAAGGATTACTAAATGACATGGATTCTAAAGGATGGTAGTAATTTTAAAAAGTCACAATCATCTTCAACTAAAATATTTTTTTTTAAATCATAGGACATCAGACAATCAAAAAAGCCAAATTAGGATTGAATCAATTCCAACTATTTAATCTTATACATAATTGCTTAAAATATCTAAATTAACTAACCTAATCTAACCTAAACTAACTAAAAATGAATTATAAATTTCCATTAATTATGTAAAATGTATATATATATATTAAATTAATTAATAAACTTGATTTCTTATATTTTGAAATTATTTAATTATTCCATGTGCAATTATTTTACATTTAGGGATATTTTTAATTAGATTAGCCAGAGTATTTACATATTTCTGTATTTACTATTAGAAGAGATTACTAGAAAGCATATATACATACAAAATTTAATTTTAAAATATTTCAATATTAAAACTTTTTTACAAACTACTAATTATCAATTTCTATTTATTTTTTCAGATATTGAGTAGTAACTCAAGGTACGAAAATGCAAAACAACAACCGCAAAAGAAAGCGATCCCCTGATGCGATCCCCAGTTCAACGCCCGGTCCCAGCTCAGCAATCCAATTGGTTGGTCCAATTATACATATGGATTTACAACCCCCTCCAGCCAATCTAGCCGATACTTCTGAACCCTCGACAGCCATAACAGCTCCAGAACACCTGAGTCGAAGAGCAAAGTAATATTAATATCAAAAATAATTACTTGCAAATTAATATTATAATCAAAGGAGCCGATGGTATAAAAGATTTAAAGCTAACAATGGAGCGGTTATCCCCATGCCTACCTCTGACACAAATGAATCCAGACCAAAAGGCCTATCACGGAGAGAAAGGTATATTTTAAATCTAAATCGTACATACCGTATTTATTATTTATTATTGTAGGAAACTCCACAACGGATCAGATATATCAAGGGCTCCACTTCCACCTTACGTGAATAAGACCCTCGGACTTGGTGGTTTTATTTCTGTACCAGTAGAGTATAGGCGCAGAGAACAAGAATTTGAATTTTACAATCAATTGTCCAATACTCAAAAGAAAAAATTCCCAGAATTGTTAAAATCTTTGATATTTTATTTCGATCAAGTTGTGAATCTAAGCGGCGGAGAAATTCCTTTCAAATACAAAATAGCACTTGTGGTTGGACCCAAATATCAATTTTCGCGACCAGTACAACATTCATCTTTGAACAAGGAGCTTGATGAAAATATGAGGAGATTTACATGGAATATAAAGTTGGACGGGAAAGGCGGTGATTTCACTGCACTTAAGAAAGTCATAAATGAGATACCTTCAGGTTTGCTTGTTTAAATTCATAAACAACATATTTTTAAATATATTTATTATTTTTAGGCCCAAAAGCAATATCTAAAGATCAGGCTGACTATTTTCCCGATCCATCAGGTCTCAAAAGAAAGGTAACCAACTCCTTTCGTCGAAATACACCATCTGGAATATTTCCTCGTTCTTTTCTGGATGGCCTAACTCAGTGGCTCAATCAAAATGATCTGGTAGTAACACCAGCTGATAAATCTCTAAAAACATGTGTAATGGACAAGCAGCTCTACAAATATTTGGTCGAAAAAAATCTTGGCAATGCGAAAATGTATCGACCTGCTTCCCGAGAAGAGTACGACATTCAAGTCACCCAATTCAAAGCTGAAATAATTAAATGGGGGTCAATAATGTCAGCTACGGATCCGGACAAATCTCTTAAGATCTACTACTCTCAACTCTTGCCAAATAAATACACCCTTTGCAAATTCAGGATTCTCATGAAAATTCACAAGGATCCAGTTGGATATTGGCAGGATAATCAACACTCACCAATTTACCCAACACGACCCATCACTGACTGTTCGAGATCCGTAACTATGGGAATTTCAAAGTTTCTCTCACTTTACTTGAAGCCAATCCAAAACTTTTGCGTTCCAAATCTCCTTTCATCAGCTCAACACTTGGTCTTTCTCTTGTCACATCTCAAGTTGGATCCTAACCATCAATACATCATGGCTTCTTCTGACGTCGTGGATATGTACCCCACATTCACCCATAAGCAATGCAAAGATTCAGTCTCACAATGTGTAAACGATTATGAAAGCTGTGTAGGCCACCCTAACTTGAAAAAGAATCATTCAAATCCAAAATTCAGCGCTGCCAATTACATTTACCCACTTCCTTGCAATATTCCAAAAAAATACTCGATTGGATCCTGGATAAAGTCCTCTCACTCAATTACATCGAGTATCAAGATAAAATCTACCTCCAACACACAGGTATACCAATGGGGAACCATGCCTCTGTGGAGATTGCAAATATTACCGCCCACCACTTGACCAAAAATATGATTGCCAAATATAAAGAATTTATCGAGTTCTATGGTAGATACATTGATGATTTATTTCTCATTATTGATTTGACAAAACTTTACGAAAAACATCCAAAAGTCATCCCAGAAACATTTCTAAAGCGTCTTTTCACCAATGATCATCTCAAATTCAAAACCAAATTTTCAAATAAATCCGTCAATTTCCTGGATATTACAGTGAACTTGGATCCATTAACCAATAAAATCACCACGCAAATTATTCCTGACAAAATCATTGATGTAAATCTTTTGAATTTCCATTCTGATCACCCCATTTCAACATTCAAATCAATCGTCCATGCATCGGCAATGAGATCCCTAAGACTCGATTCTACAGTTGAATCTCGCATGTTTTCCCTAACACATCTCCACTATCACCTGTTGTCCAAAGGTTACCCTTTGAAAATGATTACAGATGCATTTACAAAAGTCTGGAATAGAAACAAAGATTCGGTTCTTTTACCATCATCACCAGACACAATTCGATATATTTACTGGGAGTTTTTCAATTCAAGCTATCCATGCACCCTTCCTGATGAACTGTCAAATTCAGATTTTTCACCAATGTATCATCCAGAGGATCAAGCTAAACAGCGACATGCTCTTAATCTGGCTCGTTATTTTAAGGTATATTTTTAATTTTAAAATAAAATATTTAAGATTTCTTTAATTGGACACAGGCGAGAGAAGATCCTGAAGGACAGCTTATGAAGATTCCAAATCAATCTACAAATGATTCCGATGAAGTTTCAAATTTTTTTATTACCCTGCCATATCACGGATATGCAAATAGAGACATTTGGAAAACTTTGCTAGAAATTTGGAAACCACCTGGCTCAGAGGAGGAAGAAGAGGATTCAATTGAGAATCCTGTCCAATCGGCAAATGCTCTAAAACGCGCCACAATGAGAAAAAAATGGAAGCTCAAGAGACTTGTACCTTCATTCAAAAACCATGGCCTAACAATTAATTCTTTCCTGCCTCGAAAATAAATCATTCATTATTTACAAAATGTATCTTTAAAAATTAGATATACTAAATGAACTTATATTATATAATGCTTTTAAAATTAACATTTGTTTTGAATGTACTTTTATATATTTAAATGAATTTTTCTGTTATTCGAACTTTTTCTCTGAATTTACCTGATTAATAATTTATATCATTATTCACTATTTTTATCTTTATTATTAAACTTAATAAAATTAAATATTTGTATGAATTTTTTTGTGTTCGAATTTTTATTGAAATTACTTGATTAATACTATAAATAATCAGTTACTTTTAGTTTTTATTTCGAATTTTGTCTTTAGATACGTATTACGTTATACGTAAGAAGCACAAGCCGAAATTAGTCTTTTGCTAACTTAAAATTGAGGATTTGAATAAAACGACCAATATCAATAACAAAAGATTTTATAATTAAAAATTCAATTTTATGTTTAATACTTATATTATAATACTATTCAATCCAACCTAATTTGAATCCAATTTCAACAAAAGGGGATAATATTACACTTAACAATGAGGGGAATTATTCAAACCAATTCAAACTTTTAAATTTTGTCAGTATCTTTCCGATCACCAACGTGTAAACATATATACTGATAGATCCGAAAACCCTCCCTCTCCATCACCCAAACCATCACCCAAACCATCTACATCTACATCTACATATACATATACATCTACATATACATATACATATGTATACATATACTTATACATCTACATATACATATACATATACATATACATATACATATACATATACATGAACATATACATCTACATATACATATACATATACATATACATATACATGTACATATACATGTACATAAACATATACATATACATATACATATACATATACATATACATATACATATACATATACATATACTTATACATATACATATGCTTATACATATACTTATACATACACATATACATCCACTGCCTACACATTAGTCATCTTCCTCACCGTGTATTCATATAAAAAGCCTGCCTTATTTGGGGATTTTGTCAGTCTTCAGCCAACCTCCGAATAAGGAACATTCCTAATGGTAAGTCTTTTATTATAATCTCTCCCCCTACCTAACCATAAACCTACCCCAAACCAAATACATCTACCCCAACCTCTACAAAACCATTTACTTTTTTACAATAAATTTTAATTTTACAGTCTACCCATGCGTCATCTTCTTCGCCGTATATTCCAATAAAAAGCATTCACTAATTTGGGATTTTGTCAGTTATCCTCCAACCTCCGAAGAAGGAACATTCCTTAGGTAAGTGTCTTATTTTAATATCTACCTCTCCCAAACCATACACCTACCCCTAACCAAATACCTCGACCTTTACCAAACCATATACTTTTTTACCCAAAACTCATAATGCCCCAAAATAATATTTTTTTATTTTTCAGTCTACGCATGCGACACCTTTTTCGCCGTGTATTCATATAAATAGACGGCCTTATTTTGTGATTTTGTCATTCTTCTTCCAACTTTCGTCGAGGCAACATCTCTACAGGTAAGTGTCTTATTATTATTTATCCCTATCCCAAACCATATACCTAACCATATCCAAATACATCTACATCTACCTCAACATATACCAAACCATTTACTTTTAACCTCATCTTTTATTTATTTTTATTCCACAGTTAACACACGTGCCTTCTTCCTGCGCATAGATATAAAAAGCCTGGCTTGTTTTGGGATTTTGTCAGTCTTCTTCCAGCCTTCATCGAGGCAACATCTCTACAGGTAAGCGGCTTATTATTATTCTAATTTAACCCTCTCCCAAACCCTATACCTCCCCCTATCCATATACATCTACCTCAACCTCTACCAAACCATCAATCGTTTTACCCCAAACATTTAAATCCTAAATCTAATATAATTCTTTTATTCCACAGATCAGACACGCTCCCTCTTCCCACTGCGCATACCTATATAAAGCCTGCTTTACTTTGGGATTTTGTCATTCTTCTTCCAGCTTTCGTCGAGGCAACATCTCTTCAGGTAAGTGTCTTATTATTATTCTAATCTATCCCTCTCCCAAACCATATACCTCACCCTACCCATATACATCAACCTCAACCTCTACCAAACCATTTACTTTTTTACCCCAACTTATAGTTATCTTTTATACAGTCTACGCATGTGCTATCTTACTCAAAGCGTATTCATATAAAAAGCCTGCAATAATTTGGGATTTGGCCAGTCTTCCTTTGATCTCCGAAGAACGAACATCTCTCCAGGTAAATCACTTTAAATTTTTCTCTCCTCCTAACCTAACCTAACCATCCCCAAAACCATAACCATATACATTTCCCTCTGCATCCACAACATTATTCTTTTATCATTTCAATCATAATACACATACTAATTTAAATTATTTTATTCAACTGTTCACAGAAACTACATAGTATCTTCATAACAGAACTGGAATTTCCCCACTCTACATTCGACCTTCAACGCCATCAACTTTTCCGGTAAGTAAACTGTTCCTCATACTCACTTTAGCCAGGGTCTTAGCATACTATCTCGTTAGTTAAGTTATCTCATAAATAGACAAATAGTTTTATTCCTCGTCCTCTGCACAAGGCTACCTGATGAGGCTTGATTAGCCGAAATTGGTCTTTTAACCAAAGAGGATTCTAATTTAGAGGATTTGGTTAAACGGCCAATAGTAGTCCAGCACATAGGGCCCTCCAGTATTATTATTATTATTATTATTATTATTTTCAATATTATTCAAAACAATCTCAAGTTAACTCACAGTCCAATAGACTGAGAGCTTTTGTTGATAATAGTGGAGACTTGGAATTGCTAGACCGAGTTAGAGAATGATATCTTCTTATCGTTGTAGTCGATATCCCACCTTATATGTAGCCAGAAATCTCTCTATGATTAATCCTCGGGTGAAGCATTCCATCTACAATATTGTTTTCATCACCTTTTAACATAAGGTTGCAAACGGGTCAGATATCTTTTGGGGGCTTAAGTATTGTGACGTCACCAACTCATATGGTCCTTTTTGACTTCCCCGGGGTTTTATGTCTTTTGGTGTCTCTGGATTTTTTAAACAAGAGGTTCAGGATGATCCATTCCACCCGAGACAGCCAGATGGGTGTAAGAACGCACGGACTGATCGTTGACTATCAGCGCGGTACACTCGACCGAGATGTGACTCGATTGAGGCTTTAGTCTTGTGAGGTTTTCTTGAGATTAATATCCAATATGTATCCAAACTGTATTCAGAGACAGTTCTGGAATTAGAGACATAATATGGATTTTTCATTTTTTATTTTTCATATTCAATATGTATCCAAACTATATTTAGAGATAGTTCTGGAATTAGAGGCATAATATGGATTTTTCAATTTTTCATATCCAATATGTATCCAACATGTATTTAGA
>JAAZTK010002807.1:0-10491 GCA_036507255.1 Megalothorax incertus | reverse complement strand
CGTTAAATGAATTGCTCCTTTTAAAAATTTTAATGCACCCAACCAGAGAAATGATTCTCAGAATGAGATAATAATCTGTACTCTGTATACGAGTCCTTTTGATTGGAGCTCTGAATAAGCTATACTCTCTCGGTTAAAAATGTCATAATTTGCATCTGTAAATTTTTGAAAGAAATATTGAGGTTGTTAACTTTTCATATACCAACTTCCGCTTATGTCCCTCCACCCGAATTAAAATGCTGATCATTTATCGATATGAATAGAATTCTGAAAAGGGGGACATTGTATGTACTGTATAAACAAATGAGATTAATTTATAATTTTGTTTCAAATATACAGAATCTGTATTACAGATTGAAATGGTAAATTATTCGCATTTAAATCAGAGAGTTTATAACTGAAACTTCATACAGCTTTGGAGTTAGGATTAGTGTACAAGTGATAGTAGTAGTACTTGTATAATTTTTCGAGGCAAAGGATTCCCCTATTCTTATGTAAAACATTACGTTAAATAATGATGTTCAATTTCATATAGGAGTTCTGAGCTATGCAATGAAGAGATATCCAACTCAGGATCAATTAAATATGTAGAATTTGTTGAGAGTCGAGAGCGGAAATAGAGAAACTAATTAAGCTTTCAATTTGCACATATCATTCGTACAACTCGGACTATGTTGGATGATGGGTGATATTTAACAAGATGATTGGATCGCATTCCATATTTGGAATATTTCATATTTATAAAATGATATAAAGGACTTAATCATTCGTATAAATTAATGCTTAAAATTTTAAAAGAAAGGGGATTTAAAAACGCGTCACACTTGATTTACATCTTATCTTGTGCTTAATTAAAGAAAAAGAGAAATTATAGGATTATGTAGTACATTATATTGCATTAATTAATGCAGTTAGACCAAATTGTCTAAAAAATCTCACGTGAAAGCTCAAATTGAATGACATAATATTGTGTAGTATTGTACTATCTACCTAGCAAAATTGGGAAATTGAGCAGATAACTTTAAGAATCGAGTTCGTTGGGAATTTATTTTAAAAGCCGAGCAATAAATAAAATAAATATAGATTTTTGTTTTCTTTACGGTCCTTTTATTTCTCAGAATAATAATTCTGATTGATCTCTATAATTGAATTTCCTTTATTCCTATTTCCTATATTTCCAATCCGCCTACTGTCGTAGCCCCCCAGGAGAAGATCCATTGGAATGTTGAGAATTTTTCATATTTGTCGAGGGTTTCATCATTAGTATGATATTTCCGCTTAAAAGAGCAAATCAGATCATATTTACCTTGATGTGCACGCGTAGGAGGAACCTATATAACAAAATTGGCAGAGATGACATATGATTGAACATCTACAGGGGGTTCGACTCAATTATTAATCAAAAACATTTTACCTGGTATTGGTTTTAATCAAAATTGCTTTCCTCCGGAGCCGGTGACGCCAAGCGCGGATTCGAACAAAACCCAAAAGGAATTTCATCAAATATAAGTAAAAGACAAATCAGATTACATTGTTCAATTGATCATTTGATACCGTGCCAAAAAGTATTGGTTTCCCCCATTGTTCTCAAATCTCTTGATGGAACAATAAGGAACTGGTGAGTTACATTACAAGATAATATTATTTAGATATAATCTGCTTTGATAGCTTGCGATTAATTTGGTTATTTAATTCATGTAAATTTCCCTGTCTAGTGTCTCCTCGTTAAATTTAAGCACCCTGTTTCTTCTAAATCTACTAGTAATTCAATCTGTCTGTAGATTGACGAAGTTACTATTGAGGGACAGTGAAAAATATTAGCGTAATGGATTACCGCTTGATCCTATGCACGATTTTGCTTCATTTTGGAGGATCATGTCAATTTGCAGAGGGAGCTCCTCTGGGGATGATCCGAGGCGGAAATATTGGACTGAACCATCGTCCGAGATTTTTTGTACCTCGTGGGGATCCAATTTATTATAACAAGGATACCCTTTGGGAGATCCTGTATTTCCTTAAATTTGGAGTATTTCCAGCTAATTCAAGACCCACATTGAATCAGGTTTTTGTGGAATAAATATTAGCTTATACACATAAGACAACTGCAGAAATCCTTTAATTTTTAATTTTTTTACAGGCCAAAATGAAACGGCTCAAGTTCTTTAAATCGATTTTGGGACAATCTGGAGAAGGAGGATCTGGAGAATTTCGAGATTTTCAAACCCGGGAGTCTCCAGAGGAGGGACAGATAGACGAGAATGAGGATTCTCCTCTAAGGGTGTCATTTGAACAAGGGTCAAGTGAAGGTCCATTTGCGCTGCCATTCTTTAGACACCGTGAAGTGGGGGAGGAAGAGACCGATCCTGATATCAAAAGTAATGGAAGATCCCTTGAATTTCTTGGAGAAGTTGGGCAAGATCAAGCTGAGCAACCCTTAAGATATGGATCGGTTTCAAAGGAAGAGGCTGAGAATAGTGCAAGTGAGGGGGATGAAGAGGAGGAGAAATATTATCAGCCGGAATCAAGGACTACTCGAGCATCTTCTGATAAATCGAGAATGTCTCAATTTTTATCGGGAAGGCAAACTATTAATGACATGAGAAATTATCCAAATTATCCAAGGTCTTTGTCAAAGAAGGAAGAGACTCTTCAAGATTATCGGGATAAGGTTAGTAAGGTGAAGCTGCCCAGGGATGGATCGATACCGAGAAAGACGTTTGAAACTCAGGGATGGTAGAATTTTATTTAAATCTAAAATTCGATGATATTGCATATGGTCAAGTATGTATGTGGATAACATTAATTATTTCTCTAATTATCTAATACAAATGTTCTCTGAATTTCTGAAAATAAATAAATTAGAATAGTATAAAATTCAAGCAAAATGCAAAAATGCATTCAAAAGTTACAAAAAAAATATTGATAAAGCGAATAGCGAATGCCCCAAATTATTATAAGAATATGAAGTACTTAAAATACATATAATAATTGAGATTCCGAGTTCATACATATTCTTGGATATTCTCAGTTATTACCTAATTTGTATACAATATAATATGTAATATGTAGTATTATATTTATATCGTCCTCGTTCCTACTGACCTACTGTATCCTGATATTTATATTTTATATCGTATTTGAGTAGACTTCAAGAACTGTAGAGTTAGACTGTAGACCTACGATTCGATAGGGAATGTTAGATAGTGAATCCGTGATTAGTAGAAACTTTTATTTTACCAATTAAAATAGTACCGTATAAAATAAGGATCTAGGTATAATCTTATGAGATCAAATATTTATTATGATTTACCTATCTGTATACAGACAGATATAGTATTTATGTAAAAAAATGTAAAAATGATAAAGATTTTGGTACGAATATAGGGGTATGTCTCAGAGTAAATATATTATGTGAATTTTGGTGTTTCAAGATTAAATTATGTTTGAGATTTCTCTTCCTCCTGAATTTGTTCTCAATAATAAATTGATCGTATGGATAGCTAATTGTTAGAATGTTTCTTCTCTTCATTAAGCACAGATTGAATCTTCACTGGTTTTTCTTTATTACTTGATGGTTTTGGGTTCATGAGATGAAATGGGAGTTCACAGATCATATTACCCCTGAGTTTTCCCAGATAAATTTTAACACGGACCGTATACGAGACGAATATCCCCCATTCCATTTGAACCTTTGCTGATGATGAGGGAGAATCCTTTTTTCTAATCTCAGTCCTGCATATAAATAATAACATTTATAATCTAGATAAGGGTTAAATTCATAAGAAAGTTTACAGGGTCGAGGATGCGAGGATCTCACGAGCTTCGGGCTTCCTAGAATAGTTTGAAATTCTCCCATCAAGTGCTATACCACGTTGCCCCCCAGCACTTGCAAATGATGGGGTCAAGTAAACAACTTTTTCCAAAAGACACCCAGGATTAATGGCAAGTTCTTCCCTATATGTATCAAAATCAAATTAGCATGTGTTTTAACATCTACTTAAATAGAAAAAAAAAACCTAAATCCCAGCGAATTGATGGCGAGTTTATATGGCGAGTGGAGTACGGTGACATTCACAGCCTGGAGGAGGTCAACCTTGATCCGATTGATGCATTTTAAGCTCGAGGTATTGTTGCGGACATTGATTTTCAATAGGATCATTTCCCCATGGCTGTATACCATCTTATTAAGGGAAGCTTCGAGCTCTAATTCCCCGGCAGTCATTAAGAAACCCTTTTTGGTGGTGAGAGTAGGTGGATTTGGGTTTAGGAGTAGGCTCGGAGGCGCAAATTGAATCTTTCTGATCTCGAATGCAATTCTATTCCTAAAAGGACAAAAAGATCTTTAAGAATTTTGACAAAAATTAGGTCCAGATTTACCCAGAAGTATTGTCATTGTCATTTTTGTGTTCTCCGACAAAGATTTCTATAAAATATTCAACCCCAAATGGTTTCTCCTCCGGACTCGAGTATAATTTCACGGAGGGTGGAGCATTCTGGGGCAATTTCAGGCGAAAGGGGTAGATTGAGATGGGATTTGATTCTTCCTTGTTGACATTGGCTAGGATTTTTTCCTGGAATTTCGACAACCGAAGACTTGTCGGCTCCCTTTTGCAACAGATTCTTCGTGTATCCAGAATTATGTCTTTCTGGAATCGGATCCCCATTAGATAAGTTTCATCCTCTTCTCTCCCGTAACGGAAACTGCATTTAAGTTGCCCATAAATCTTCATTCCATTAGATAGATCTCCATTGTATTGGACTACCCCTTCTAAAGTAGTAAAGATGTAATTTAAAATTTTATGGTTTGTTCGAAAAGCTATTAATTACCGATTGAATCAAATACTTCACTGCAAAACTCTCGGCGAGAAAGATAAATTGTGATTTTTCGATTTTGAGAACTTTTTTTGAACACAGAGGACAAGTCTGGAGAGAACACCATTCTCGATCGGTGGGCGAAGAGAGAATAACTAATTTATTCGATATGCTATCTCGATTAATTACAAAACCTTGATACAGAATTCAGATACAAATACAAGCAGATTAGTGCTGGAGATTAACTTAAGTTTGGAATCTGGTCTGAACCCGAAATTAAGGATCGGGAGAGCTTTTATACAAGTACACTTACGAGTTTTGAATTTATATAATCTCAATCTCACCTTCTCAAGCTCAATTAGAATATACCAGAGCGTATGAGTTGGGTACTATATTTAAAGTTTAACAATAAAACAGAGCATGAAATATGCTTTGAATACGAATTCATACATAAAGTGCGAAGCAAATTCTGCTTTGAAATATATAGGTAGCGTGCGTAAATTACAAATTACAAGAAGTAGGAGATTCACTGGGAAAAAACATACGAGTATTATTTATTTAAGATGATTAATGCGATATTTTATACTAGAGTAGTTTACATTTAACTTGGCTCCACAATAAAATCATAAATATGTATACAGATATTGTATCCGTACTTGAGACTCTGAGCATTGTTGTTGTGAACTTGTGGAGTAAACACGAGTGAGAACGTCATCCCCAGAAAATTTAAATTTTAAAATACTCTTGATAAAATCAAGAATTTTGCTCACAGAATCAAATTTACTTGGGATGAGTGATCTAAATTAAGACATTCGTCAATCCTTTGAAAACCCTTGAATTCAGAGAAATAAAAGAAGTCAAGATAATAATCAAACTAGTCACAAATATCAGGAATACGAGTACTCATATTACTCGTACCTATTACCGATTAAGTAGTACAATACATCATAATGCCCTTTGTTCAGGAGAATGAGGATGCAGGAGATATGATAAAAATAAAGCAATGGTAATAGGCTAATAGCTGTAAATAAGTCAAAGTTCAAAAGGTACACATATTGAGAAAATATTGATTATTAGTAGTTTATAAATAACCTGATTTATATATTCTCTATGCAAGTAAATGACATGATGCAATAGTAATGTTATACGATACTTTTGTCCCCTAAACTTGCGTCAGTTTCTCATTAAACTAATAAAGAAATTAGGCCAAAGATCGATATATATTGTAATTTCCGCTTTCACATTAAAGTTTAAGTATTCGGATTTGTACTTTATTTATAAGTTTATATGTATTGTATAACTCTAGGAATGTTGTAACGACTAATGACATTTATAATTATTATTAAATTCACAAATTAATGACTTTCACAAGTAGGTAAAATCTTATACTGAAATGCAAAGGAATGCAGTTGATTTTAAAAAATGTTTAAGAATAAAACAAGATAAAATAGAATCACAAAATAAAACAGGTAACAAAAATATATTTCGATCCAAACAAATCTTTGAAATCAAATAGGATTTTCCCGAGTATATTGATCCAAAAGACTTAGCAAATGTTGAGCAGCTTCAATTCTATTCAGCCCATGGGTAGGATGACCAGTCTTGCATTGGTCAAGATATTCGTGGATTTTATAAAACTTTGAGTCTTTGGAAGACCATTCATTTGGCATGGAATGAAGGAGACCCTCGGGGAAATAATCAGAGAGGCTTCCAGGAGCCAATAGGCCAGCGCAAATTGCATAATAATTATGATCACTTGTTTTACGATTGCACAATTCATCTGGAGACCTGAAAATATAATTTCAAAATTATGCTTACTAAAAGATGAGAGTAATGCCGGGAGTTTCATTGAAAGAAAAATTTTGAAAAATTTTTGTGAATCGAAACTTCGATTTCTTAATCGGTTTAGCCTATCCGTATATACTCCGAAAATCAGACAATGTCCGAAGAACAAGTTGACAGGAGTGCCTATAAGTTTAAAATTATCCTCCCAAGTGGTAAAAAGATCAAATTGGAGTCGGCACAACTTCCTATTGATGAATTTATCGAGATTCAAAAATTGAATGGCGAACTTCTCTCGGGATCCTCTCAATCTGTGAGTATTTACTATTTTGCTGTTTATTAATTGTTAATTCATTCTATATACACCTAAATAATTTCATTTTAAAGGACTCAGAGCCAAGTCAGCCAATTGCATGGAAGAAACACGAGATTGAGAACTACTCTGAGTATTTGACCAACCCTACAATTTCGACAACACCAAATCTGAATAATCCGTGGAATCTACCTTCTGAATCAATATTTTTAGATAGCTCCAATTATGGTAAATATTAATCACATTAATCAGTAGAGTTGCAAAGTCCATGCACTTCTATGCAAGACATAATTCCAAGGTATAATTCGACGATTTTTATGAGGAAAAACTTCCTATAAGGTAGCGACAAGAAGCGTTTCTAAATCAATTTGTATAATAAAGAAGTGCCCAAGGCCGCTTGGGAGGGTTCGTGGACGTGGTTTGAAACAATTGAAAAATTTTGAAAATTTCGAAAAATTTTGAAAAGTTCGAAAAATTTTGAAAATTTCGAAAAATTTTGAAATTACATTTTGAATGATTGTAATTGTAACCGTCGAATTATACCTTGCTTCTATGTGCATGAACTTTGCAACTATATTAATCAGTATTCTATTACAGATCATAAATCATAATTAATATTATTCTCTTAAATACAGGTCCAAATCAAATTGCATTTCTTTCACAATTCAGAGCATATCTTTGCAATCAAATAGGGGCGCAAACCAATTCAATGACAAACCTAAAGGATCTTCCGTTTAACCTGCCCAATTCCGACTCTCCTAATTCATGGGTGAAAAAATGGATCGGAAATCAGCATGTGACAGCGAGGAGTGATACTTTTTGCATTAGGGCAAGTGGAGGATTCAATAGAATATACGAGGAGAACGCACGTTCCTTTATATGTGAAACTAAAGGTATTTAGTACAGAGTACAGACTCTATTTACTGCTTATTGATTTATAAACGGCTACTGCTACGATTACTTTTTTTATATTTTAGGTTGCTTTTCAAAAAGTGGAGTCTCAAAAACAGAACTGACCTGCTATGTCCACAAAGGATCCCACAAATTCTTTGCTGCTGCCATTTTGGTGGATGAATCTTTTTCTCAACAGATTGCCAAATACAGCGTTCATACTTGCAATTTCATGGCTAATCCTGATGCAAGCGACGAGGAGAGGTTGGAAATTTTTGACGATGTAAATACTCATCTTTATTCTCACCGAACAGGAGATTCAACTAGCCCTAAACTTGCCTCTATCATCTCCCAAGATCGCCTCGAAGTCCAAAAGTTTGTGTGTGCATGGACTGTGAGTAGTAATTCAAAAAGTAATACTAGTAGTTCTAATGCATTTTTTAATGTTCCAGTATGCTATTTTCTTGGCATCAATGCAACCAGATGCCCCAGATCGACCTAAGATAAGCTTCTATGACATACAGAGCGGAGAAACCTTCAACATTTTTCTTCCTAACCTTTGTGAGGAGCTAATGGCTACAATTCTCAAAGATTTTTTCAAGTTGGAGCTCCGAGTCAATCGCCTATCAAAGGAGGAGTGGGCAGCAGCAGAGTGGCCTATTGAACTCGGATTGCAAGTTCCAGAAGAGGAGCAATACGCCAACCACCTCAATGGAAACATTTACTTAATGGTGGATCCGAATGTAGTCTACGGAGGATTGAATTTGAGCTTAAGATCAAAATCTCATGGAAAAGAAGCATCAACATATGCTTCACCTAATCTCTACCAAAATGCCCTCAACAAAAAGCTCCACACTCGAGCCATTATCCTACCTACTCCTCTTCCAGATCCTCAAGTCGAGTGGACACCTGAAGATCAGGCCAAACTGGAGAAAGAGATGGATAAAGTCAAGAGTACAGGCTCACGAAGGACAAGTACAGAAGCTGGAAAGAAGAATAAGGTGCTGGAGGCTAAAAAACAAAAGATTCTCAAGCCTCAATATGAAAAAGAGTTGCGAAAGATTGAATCCATTGTCATCTTCTCTCTCCAGAATCTTGCTCTTTTCCAGCTACCTAGTCCCAACCGATCTCCACTTTCTGCTAATCAAATTGATTTGGACACTGAAGAGACCCCTAATTTTACGAGTATTAATAGAGAATGTCAATTTAAGATATCTGATATCAATTATAATCTTTTTACAATTTCAAATGCGTATTGTCAATTTATGACTGGATTTGCCTTCGAACTTGTTCATATCGATTAATTATTAACGGTTAAAATGCTATGAGTTTCTCTAATAAATTGAATAAATAGCATATTCAAAACTGACCAACTGAAACACTGACTCCCGTTTGGATACGCTGAATCACACGGCATTGACTCGGAAACATGAAGTTCTTCATAATCGTCGGCTTTCTTTCGGCCTAATCCCAAATAAATATACCGATTAATTTAAATAAAAATATGCTAAAACTTGAAACACTTACGGTATATCAGCTCAACTTTATCCACAAGGATTATATCTTCAAGGTCCACAAGTTTTACCATATAATTGTCATCAACGGCTATAGAGAATATTCAAAACATAGATTCAACGCATTGATTTTTTTAAAATTTTTAATTCTCTTACCAAAATTATTTGGAGATACATCAGTCATATATAGGTAGAAATTGGCAGAATTTTCTCCAAATCGATTCGCAATTAAAATTAGCTGTTTTGCAATATGGGCACGAATGTGAAATGCTTCGTTATATAAAGTTGTTAGCCTTCTTCCTATTCAATTTATATGAAATATTATAATAGGGTTAATTTTATTGGCAAAATTAGAGCAATTTCATATTAAAAAATGTATTTATACCTGCATTTTCCTCAACCGCTATTCTTCCACAACTGCCATAATACTTTGGGAAAGGCCATCCTTCTTGGGCAGGGAAAGCCTTAAAGAATTCAAAATTTCATTAAAACTTTCAATATATACTAAATGCTAATTATAAAATTATAAATACGCACCTGGAGTAATAAAGGCTCTGGATTTACAAGTAAATTAGTTAGGACATTTGCGAGTACAACTTGCTGATGTTGTCCTTTAGAAAATATTGCAGATGCATTCACAAGATACTCCATTTTCCGGATTGATGGACAAAGAAGTATATCTGTAGCTTTCCCAATCTTTTCCCCATGTAAAGAAGGTATTTCATCCGGATCAATCTCAGAATGAAGTGAATACTCCCTGATTAAATACCTTACAGCTTCTTTTACATTGCATTTTAAGTCTGTATCCTCTTTATGTTTCTTACTTCTCCTACAAATTGTTTTATCCAACTCTTCGAGCTCATTATCATTCGCGAGCTTCTTTAGAACTACTTCTCGAGCCTCTCGGCCTACTCTCCAACTTGCATAAAATATATTCTTGGAATTTACAAGCCGGCTAATTGAATATTTTGTCCAATCACTCAGCTCGATCTTCCCCTGAAGGAATTGAGGACATAATTTGACACCAAAGCATGCCGGACATTTATGCCTTTCTGTCAACTCATCCAGATCGAGGAGAAGAGAGTTTTTGAGGTCATCGCGAGAGTATTTAACATATATGAATAGGAGGAGTGTAACCCCGAGAAGGAGAAGGAGGATCCATTTAGGCCGAATTAACGA
>JAAZTK010002806.1:0-10492 GCA_036507255.1 Megalothorax incertus | reverse complement strand
TAATTACAATAGATAGTATACTGTATAGTACCCTACTGTATAATATATTACAATGGACACACAGGCACGCTTCTTTCAACTAATGCTACAATGAATAAGTAACGTCAAAGCTATAGGTATAAGTATACCAATCTAGTGTAAGACAATTGACATGTTAGAACTTATCCTATTATAGAAAAGTTGTTCATACTTAAAACTTATATATATATACGATATGCATATGTAGCATCACGACATAGTACGTATTGAGGAATTTCGAATACTAATACAATATCAGTAGGCACTAGGCAGTGCAACATAGAGCAAGTATTCAATCTAAATATTTAATGCTCCTCTTTTGACCTAATATTGTGTTCCTCCTCATTTCTTAGGGGCATTCAACTTCTCTGACGTCCTATCGAATGTAATTGGTATTGGACCCTTTTGTTAACTGTCTACCCCAAAGTGAAGGAGAATATGACTCCTTCCAGAGATAGTGGAAATATCTATTACAAAGTCATATAAGTTAATTAATCCATTCTCAGGAGCATCAGTATTGAACATGTGCTCGTCCAACCTGGTCAGAGCTAATTGAGCATTTATACTTTGCCATCATGAACAGATACATTAAAGAAAGGTAAGCTTTTATTGATATAATTTAATACTCACATACCTATAGGTAAAAATTTAATTTCGTAGATTCGTCCTTTTTATTTTCAAATGCACATACCTAACATGTATATTCCTAATTAATTTGGATAAATATTATTTTAGAGGGAAATTTACTTTCTCAAATCGCCTCAAAGTAAAGGTATAGGTCTATGATATTTAGGATTGGTAACATACTGGTAACATACTATCTGTACTTTTGTACACTAGATCGTATTGTAGATTTTACGTCATACTCGTATTTTGTTAAACTATTGGAATATCCGTACTACAAAGTTTTTACCACTGCCCTAATTTGAATATAGGTAATATTCTAAATTAGAGATTGATATTAGATACATTATAATTATTTTAAATTTTTGAAATATTATCTATCTGTAAATTAGAAAAATATTCGGTAGGTGAAATGGATTTGCAGAAAACTTCATTAAATGAGTATGTATATTTTGAGTATGGCTTTTCATTATACTAAAACTACCTACTAATAATCGTAGTACAATACTAGTAGTATACTTCTAATTGTAGTATACTATTATCACGGTATGCGTGCAAAAATTATTGAGTATTTTAATAACCAGAATTATCTAGCCCATGCAGGTTATTGTGCAGAATTAATAGAAGAGTTATTTTTGAATTGATTTACAATTGTATTTGGAAATTGGGCACGAGTTAGAATAAATTAAATGGTCACGGTGAGTAGCATTGATCTATCTATTCAATTTGTTGTTTTGTAGCAAGTTGCAATTGTAAAGCAGTCCACGGAATTGAGTAGGCCTCAAAATAATTTCTTGTTTAACAACTTTAAAATGCAAGGGCTTGGGCTAGCTCTAATTATTTCATAAGTATTTCGATTGCATAATAATAATATTAATATTATATATGTATATTAAAGATTGGAATTAATGGAACAACATTAAATACTTTGCGGCTTTTGGGGCAGTTTGACACACGACCAGTAGGAACTCTATAGCTTTATACTCTGTACAGGAATCCTTCAAAGTGTGTGAACTTGGATTCTTCTTCCTGTACAATAAATTAATCTACAAATTTGGCTTTTAATTGCGACTGACCATGACCTAAATTGCATAATGAATCTCTTGTTTACTATATACTTCCTAAAGGGACTCGAACTAATTCAAGATCAGCAACTTTTCTCATTCCTTAACCAACACGCAGATTATTATGCGTGCAAATCTCAAGTCTCTCGCCTCGTGTTAAGGTCACTTTTATAATGCATGTTATCAACATTGGCTTGTGGCATAATCCCTCTATAATGATATAATCTATAGACTTCTGGAATAACTTCCTTCTTACGATATCGATTTCCATTATTACATACATTGGAGCATTGCATTGTATAAATCTCGACTTTTAACCTACGTCAGCAATCAACATTGGTAATTAATTGACCCACAAAAACAATTTCTGACGAATGGGCTGAATTAATCAGTTTATTTTTATAGAGTTTTTCAAACTTAAGTCTTTAAATGTATTTGAATTTAGAAAAATTTAAGACGAATGTCATAATTCATTCAAGAAGAGTATCAAGGGAATAAACCGGAAATGACTTTAGATATAAGACTCGAGCATTTTTATTGCAATCAAAATGTTTATTATGTATTGTTTTAAAGACAGACAGATTCAGATAAAAACAAAACATTAAGGAAATGTACTGGTGCGATACAATTTGATGAGTGGTCATTATATTATTGTATTTGGCTCAAAATAAAGGACAAGTGAAAAGAAATCATATATTTAGCTTAATATTTTCGCCAAAACATATTGAATTCACTCGTAAGCATATCTACGATAAGTAACAATACTATCAGCAATTATTGCATCAGTATATACATAGTTAGGCAATTCAATCTGCTCTACTAATGTAGGTACTATCTACCTCTATTTGTGAAAACTTATGATTTCTTGTAGGGAAATTTCAGTTTTTTCAGATTTCAAGTTGTTTATTGACTTTGATTTTTCTCCGCATTTAAGTTTGAAGCCATCTGAAATGATATTTGTTATAAAGGGTTAAGGATTCCAAATGGATTACTCATCCTCGGTCTCACGATGTAACTACTCCTTAAGAAGCATCTTCAGGATCAGTGCAATCTCATATTTCCATGTTCCATTAATACCTAAAATGGTTTATGCAGTGCAGTGCAGTGAAATTGCAGTAAAAGATTTTGTGCTATATCGATAAAATTTAATCCTGAAACTGCATTCATTCTCACTTGAACTGATGGGAAGTTTATTAAGGTGTGATTAATATTGGAAATAAACTAGAGCTATATGTATATAATACATATATTATATTATATATTAAATACCCAAATCGTAACTGTATGTATATGATTCTACTAAGGATAAGTATAATATTAAACATACACATTATATATCTACTGATACATCTTAATTATGTAGCACTGATAAAGCCTATATATATTTATGCCCAATGCCCATATTTCTAGATATGTACGGCCTACGTCCATAGTTCATTATAACAAGTTACAATTGGGTTTGAAAGAGGTCGTCAAATTGATTGCTTAACATTTACGTTTTAAAAAGATATAATTGAATATGATTTACATTTAAAATAAAGGATTCCAGTTATTTTTGGTTATTATCAAGGTGGCTTTGAATGAATGATGAGATCATGTCTTTTACATTATGAAATATAAATTTAGGAAATCTTTTCAAGTATCATAAAATTGAATTCTCTTTTATGACATATTCAATACATGCTTTAAAGTATAGTTAGACATTCAAATATCCTTATACATTTATTCGATACATGAGATATTGAATAGGCAATGCCTACTTATCCTTAGCCTACTAGGCATACTGTATCAGAAGATTGACAATTTGACTAGAAACCTCCAGAATTTTAGATTTCATATCATTGCATTGCAAGTATTAATTGTACTTACTTATTGATATGTGTGAGATATACTAGAATTAGATATGTATGTATATAGGTAGGGCACATTCTCATCCACATTTTAAATATTGACAGTATACTAATAAATATAATTCTGAGATGTCTCCTTCGACTTTTTCTCATTACATTTTACAAATACCCTCACATTATCCATTTGGTTTCGGTTGAGCGATCAGTGACACTTTCCAGATCCATTAACATTTTGATCCCAGCGTCTTATATTTCAAACCCCATTCTATTGCATTACAACTCAACCTACTAATCTATAGTAATCGTTGAAACGTGTTTATCCTCAGTTTAAGGCTCAAACTCAATCAATTAACTTGTGTATTTTATCCTTTCAAGATCGTTGTCGCTACGAGGAGGCGACGAGGAGGAGGCGGAAGGTCAAGAGAACGAGAGACTCGTCGAAAGCCCTGAACTCTCAATTAAAATTATGAATAATTTAAACAATCAATCAAGTCCAAATAGCCCAAATTTCCCTCATCATGACCCGGAAAGTCCCCGCCGGATCCATATTAACAGAGATGTTATCCCACAACTCTCAATATACCCCAGGTTCAACAAAGACCATCAGAGTAAGTAATTATTTAAAAATTTTTTTTTGGCTTATCCCTATATAATATACACTGAAAAGAGAAGAGTCTCATGTGGCTATGTATGCATTTACCATACTCCTCTTCAATTAAAGCTCCAAATGAAAATGATATGAAAAGAATAATTCGGAATATGTACTCTACATCTATTGTATTTAGTTTCCCGAAAAGTTGACCTGGCCCATATAACATGACCAAAAGTGGAGTATAAAAATCCGAATAAAATACTAACAGTAACAGTGGTGTGCCGAATAGAAAATTCGGGTCTTTCACTAGTCTCATGTAACAATATAATATAGGTACATATTAGTATTTAGTATGTATTATGTACTATGTACCTATACAATACTATTAGAGTATATCGTATTAGTAAAAAGATATTTAATGCAATGGTCACAAAGTGCGGTTTCAAATGAGATTATTGGTAAATTTACTTCCCCACAGACCAGATAAAGTTCTATACAAATATGATTTCTAGCAAGTTCATAAAAATCATATATCTGTATATGTACAACCTGTTCCAGGCTGACTTTCTTCCTGTCTCTTTCCATTGTTTGCTCAAATTGTGTTTTGATTTCCTTATTGAGCAAACATTTGGAAGATAAGTTGGTCTCTTAAATTAAAAGGGCCTAAGTTACTAAATGCAATTAATCCTATAAGTTGTTAGATCTTTACATTGAATTTTAAGAGAACAAATTAAAGATATTAATTTTTAAAACTGATCCTTGGGTTTTACAGACGGTGGAGAGAGGAGAGGACGTAGGATGCCAACGTTCTTGAACTCGTTCAAATGCACACCTGTCTCAGTTCTTTTGTCTCTGGTGCCTATCCTCAATTGGCTCCCCAAGTACAACTGGAGAAATGACCTTATTAGCGATTTAATTGCGGGTTTTACAATTTCTGTACTTCATATTCCCCAAGGTTTGCAATACCAATTTATATTACAGACATGACAGTTCATGAGTATGGAAAAATACTTATATTTTCCCCCTAAATTTGAATTAAGGAATGGCTTATGCTCTGTTGGGGAACCTCCCTCCCATTGTTGGAATATGTGAGTATGGCTAGTTATATTAATATTATTTATTTATTATTATATATGTCATTCAAAATGTTTTAAATTATTTCAGATATGGCTTTCTTTCCAGTCATTATTTACACATTTCTGGGGACTTCTAGACACGTTTCAATGGGTAAAGAATAACACAAAATGATTAATTACTTATATTTATTTACTTTGATACAGTAGTACGATAATACGATATAATAGTACGAGTAAAATACTCGAGTATTATAGTAGTTATTAGAAATAAGAGTACTGTACTACGCTAGTACTGATAGTATCTAATATATTGTAATGTGAAGTGGGCTGTGGGAAGAAAACAAAATTTTTGTTTATGTACTTCAACAAGATGAAAACAACTTTGTTTTTCTAACCCATTTTTTCAGGAACTTTTGCGGTAGTATGCTTAATGACAGGGAAGGTTGTCACAGAAAGAATGAAACAATACGAGCTTGAGGTAGGAGGGTTCAATGTAACTTCTCCAGTGGCGATTGACGAGGATGAGGAATCTACTATATTCCGGATGGTTGAACATGAGCATAATACAAAGGCTGATTATGATGTCATTGAAATTGCCACTGTGGTCAGCATGACTGTGGGGATTTGGCAGGTGCTAAAATCTACGCTAATTGACCTGATGTCTAATATACCTAATAAATTATCTTTCTCTATTAAATAAAAGATAATTCTGGGCTTTATGAGACTTGGCTCCTTAAGTATTCTCCTCTCAACTGAACTTGTCAGCGGCTTCACGACAGGAGCAGCTATTCATGTTCTTACCTCTCAGGTCAGGAATCTCTTTGGTCTGAGTATACCTCGAAGAACTGGCATCTTCAAAATTATCCTGGTACGAGTAATTTAATAATTCGTAGATATAATACAACACAATATTATACACGCCCTTTTCCTCCATTCATCAATTGAATTTAAATGAATCTGATATATATATTATAGTTGTTTTTGTTTTTGTAATGATTTTTAAATGATATTTGAAATTTTCCAGACCTACGTAGACATTGTGGGGAGAATACAAAAGACGAACGTGACTGCTTTTATTATGTCCGCTGTTACGATCCTTTTTCTAATAATTTACAACGAAGTATTAAAGGTGATTTAGATAACTAATAATATTTTTAACACTGTATCCTAAATAATTTCTAATGGAATATTCGAAATTGTAGCCAATCATTAGCAAAAAAGTTCCATTCCCACTTCCAGTCGAGCTATTCACGATTATAATAGGAACGCTGAGTAAGTAATTTAGCATTTGTGTATCAATGAAGAAAGAATTCTAAAATCTTAAACATATTAATATAGTTTCTCGTTATTGGAACATGAAGCATCTNATTCTAAAATCTCAAACATATTTATATAGTTTCTCGTTATTGGAATATGAAGCATCTTCTAAGCATTGAGATTGTCGACTTTATACCTACTGGGTACGCGGAAGCTCCTTCTTGAATATAAATTAATTTTCAGTTAGAGTAAACAATTTTTTCCCCCAAATACTTAATGTATACATACATACATATGTATATATATTACCTATATTTACTACCAATTCTATCAGTACTTACCTTATAGTAAGAAATACAAGTATCATATTCACATACATATATACTCATTTGGAACTCTGATGAATTTCCAGGTTACCCGCTCCCAAATTACCCCCAATGGACATTTTTCCTGATGTAATTATTGATGGGCTTGTGATTGCCATTGTAGCATATGCTATCTCAATATGTAAGTTTAGAGATAATATATATAATATAGAAAAAGAAAAAGTCCGTTAATTCAATTCTGATTTCTGATATATTTCAAGCTATGGCCAAGATATTTGCCAACAAATACAGTTACGCCGTCGACTCTAATCAAGAGCTTATTGCTCAAGTAAGTGAAGATTTGAAAATTTTAAAAGTTTAATATTTACGTTATTTTTCTTCAAGGGATCAAGCAATATTATAGGGTCATTCTTTAGCTGTGCACCAATTGCAGCTTCGCTCTCCAGATCATTAGTTCAAGACAGTGTTGGGGGAAAGACCCAACTTGCTGGACTCTTTTCTTCTGGTATCCTAGTCTTTGTCCTCCTTTGGATTGGGCCCTTTTTTGAAACGCTTCCCAATGTAATTTTGAATACACTCATATCTGTACCTATTTAATTAACCAATTGTAAATTGTAAATTTTTATTTTACAGTGCATTCTTTCCGCCATAATTGTTGTCGCTCTCAAAGGGATGTTGATGCAAATCCTAGATTTTCCAAATATCCTACGCCAATCCAAATTGAACGGTTTCGTATGGCTTGCTTCATTTTTGGCTACAATCATTCTTGATATTGAGTATGGACTCGCAATTGGACTTGCTATATCTGTGATGATCCTAATTTGGAGATCAAATAAACCTAACGTAAGCGTCCTCGGAGAATTTGGTGACAGTGGGCTGTATGCTGATATGCATAGTAATTCAGATGTAAAAGAGATTCCAGGTTGTAAGATAATCAAATGTACCGGAAGTCTTAATTTTGGTGAGTAGGGTACCTAATATTGCTATACATTTATATCCATATGTAGAAATTATCGTAGAATTTTTCCCTTTTAAGACTTAAAAGTAGGTTTATTTTATTTTATTTTATTTATGCTTATAGCTACCGTTGAGCATTTTGTTGGCTCCATTCAGCAGATAGTCAAAATAGAGAGCTTAAAAAAGAAGAAAAAGAATAAGGTACGCTTGAAATCCCTTGCATTAAATCTGATTATATTTTTCATAATTTCTTTTTTAGGGAGCTAATCAAAGGCGAATCTTCAAAAAGCCAATCATAATAAATACAACTTCTCTTGAAAAAATAAATGACAGCATATCAACTCATACTGAAGACAATATTAGCACAAGCCAGCATGGAATTACAATCGAGATTTCGGTAACTCTATTTAATGGACATGTTGATTTTATTTAATAATATTCTTCTTCCATTTAACAGATTGATTGGATAATCTTAGACTTTTCCAGCATTAGTTCTATTGATCCGGGTGCAGCTAGATCTATTCGTGGCCTTTATGAGAGGTATCTCAAATCCGGGATCCAAATTCTTTTTGCAGGAAGTCCAGACCCTGTGTTGCAAGTGTTCAAGACTTGCAATTTCCTAGAGGAAATTGGGACAAAGTTCTTCCTCCCCTCGGTACACGATGCTGTCACTTTTACGGGTCTTCCATTGATTGGCAAGGATTTTGGAAGTTTAATGGCTTCTACTATTGATATTGGAAATATTGGGGTAAATAATGACTTGATTGAATCAAACCTTAAGAGACTGGACTCCCTCCTAAGTCCTCCAATTAATGTTAATAGGGCGTAAAAACAAGTTCAATGCAAAATCAAAATTTTAAGTGTTAATGGCTTACAAGAAATCCCATTTATATTTCAGTGCCTTTTTTTACAATGTCGATACAATGACAAATCCAAATTAAAAATTAGTGAATACTATTTGCTCCTTCAGTGCTCTAAAAAGTATTTTTTTAAATGAATCCATACGAGTATAATATGTAAAAGTTAGATTCCTTTAATTAAGCTAAAAAATACTTTTAAAATTTTATATTTTATATAGATAAAAATAGAAACTTGTTCCAAATTAGTACACACTGATAATTATTAGTACTGATCCTGAGTATATAGGTAGTTCATAACTATAAGTCATAACTTCATATGAGAAAGCTATGAATAGGTAGTATACTTATTGATAGACAAATACATAAATACCGATATATATAGCATGACTGTACGATATAGGTACATATAGACGTTATATTGTACTACCTATATTATAATTTATTATTTTTTGGTTAACAATATATGATATATTGTACAATATAATATGATAGTATACATAACGTAAATATATCTGCTTGTCATATTTATCATTATTAGTAGATCTAGTAAATTATTCATAATCCTAAATTATAAATATATGTATACCTATTGTACATATTAGAATTATAATATTATTATGTATATGCAAAAAATTAACATGTAGGTACCCTAATATGGTATATTGTACAATACTACAATACACATATTAATACATATTAATCCTAATCGTAAGTAATCACAAGAATTAATGCACATTTTAGATATTTAAGTACAATAGTATATGTAATATACATAAATATGCTCCAATATTGACAATGTAAATATATAGATTTATAAAGCGTTTAAGTTGATACAAATTATCGTATTACATAGAATTAGTCCTACAATATTAAGTACATATCGTAGTGCATACCTAATACTACTACATATTTTAATACAATATAATACCATTTTAATATAATACCATTATGAAAAGATGGAAAAGAAACTGATCCTGACTTGAGATGAAACCAATCTGTCCGATATATAAAAGTTTGTAACTGTGTACCTTTTTTTTACTCTTTATTCTTATGGGAATGTCTTCTAGAATTAATTTAATATCTGCTCGCAGTTTTATATACAAATGATACGTTCTGAAATGTGATTAATTAATACGTGTTCCTACTAGGTACCTATAACTAGAATTGAATGTATTTTAAATACGATAAATGACCCAAAGAAAAGTATTTTAAATCTCGAGATTTCATCAACCTACTCCTTCGTGATTTGAGGATTAGTAGTATTATATTTATGAATTATGATCTAGTGTACTGTAAACTGATACCTACATGTGTATAGTAATAGTACTTATATTTTAGAATAATAATATCTGTAGGTATGATTTGACTACGAATTATAATATAAATTGTGATTTAAGATTTCATTTTAATATTTAATAAATATTTATTCAAATATTTTTGAAAAGTAAAAAAATTATTCATTTACAAGGCATTTTAAAATTTACATCATGATTATTGGATAGCAATGTTTGTATTAAATTATCTTTGCAATATATTATTGGTGATTAAGTTGCTACATGACCTATATATCAGGACTACTTTGTAGTATTGTATGATATTAATGTATTATATATGTATACTGATAATTAGATATTAATGCGCTTTCCCGAATTTCAGGGGATGATCCGCGTTTGGGAGGTTGTGGAATATCTAGTACATTAAAATTTTAAACTTCTTACATTGCTTTGACTTTTGATTTCATTCTCCAGGCACCTGTTGCTTTATTAATCTGATTGATAATGATTAATAGGGTTCGGGACTTTATGCGTATAAAATCCTATTTTATGCGTCATAAATATTCCTATAAAATCGCTAAAATATTCGTATAA
>JAAZTK010002805.1:0-10492 GCA_036507255.1 Megalothorax incertus | reverse complement strand
GGAGTACAGTGGAGAGAGACTGGAATAGGGAGTTATAACAGGTCCGGCGCCTCCCGCTCTGCATGCGTCTGGGGTATACCAACAATGTTAAACTCTTGCCCATGCAGGCAGATATAAACTCTCGCCATGTATATTTGCCCTATACCTAGCCAACACTTTCGGTGGTCAGAAATTAGGCTTAAGACCCATTCCCTACCCGTTGGTCTTCATTTTAATTTAAAGAATATTTTTTGAAGCATTTCCAATATCAGGGACTTTTTTCTTCTTCCATTCCTCACATATTTTCCATTTTTCTTCACGCTTCATAAATGGATTCCAAAGTTGATGAGATTTGTGGAAAAATATATCCAGAATCGGCATTTCACTTTCAAATATATGCGGAATTTGGTGGATAACCACAAGAGATCTTATGCTAAGGGCGCTGAACGGGATTTTATTGATAAATATCTATCGGAAATTGAGGAAGATAAGAATCCAAATTCGAGCTTTTATGGAAAAACTGGTGGTGAGAAATCAATACAAAATTATTAATAATTCTTTGAAATTACGATACAAAATGATATTTATATTTTTTAGAAAATAATCTTGTAACAATCATCCATGATTTGTTTCTCGCGGGTATACTTTATTATTGAATTGGTCAGTTAAAAATAAATTGAAATGATTTTTAATTTTTTTAATAGGAAGCGAAACAACTTCGACAGTTTTAAGTTGGACCGTTCATTTATTCGCTTTATACCCTGAGATTCAGGAAAAAGCATTCCAAGAGATTAAATCTGTAGTCGGACTTTCCCGATATGCAAAATTGGATGAACGCAATATGTAATACTAATTAATAAATTATCTTTGAGACAGGAAATTAGAATTAACTGGATTTAGGCTTCCTTTTACAAATGCTACAATTTTTGAGATACTTCGTTTCGCATCAATTGTCCCAATTATAGTCCATGAAGTAGACGAGGACGCCATCCACAATGACATCTTTTTTCCCAAAGGGACATCGATTATTTACAATAATCATGCAGCTCTACACGATCCAGAATATTGGGGAGATCCTGAGGTGTTCCGACCTGAACGCTTTCTAGCGGAAGATAGTATCACCTTGATCAAACACGATGCTTTTATACCCTTTCATTATGGAAAAAGACGATGCATTGGAGAATCACTCGCCAAAGATTCCCTCTTTTTATTTACAACAGCAATTCTTCAAAGATTTCGAATTTATCCAGATCCATCAAAACCTATCCCAAGAGAAATCAAATGTAGACTTGCTGCAACAAATATGGCAGTATCATTCCCATTAATTTTTGAAGATCGATTTGGCAATTAAAAATCTAATACTTATTGCATTGAATAAAAATCCTATATTTATTACCATCAACTTTTTTGTAAACAAAAATAGAATTGTTGGCAAGCATTATTTTTTTCGATATCAATAACACAACCTTGGGCTTGGACATGGACTTGGACATGAGCCCAAGTAGCGATTAATTCCTATTTTTATGTCATCCGATATGGCAGAAATTCCAAATTCACATTTCCTGGTCCCAAATAAAATTGGGGTTGAAGGGCCTCCAAATTTCACTGGAAAGGTTATGCCGTTCACGGTGATGCTTCGAAATTCGTTCCAGAATCTGACAATGATTGGATAATTCACCATTTTCAAATCTAAAATAGATTTTAAAGATTTTTATTTAAAAGTTTTTCAAAATTGCAAAAATATTGGAGTTTCAGTATAATATAAAAATACCGATTAATTGCAGGGTATCATCTAACCAAATTGGAACATTTCGAGTTTGATTTTCAAACTTAAAATTCAAATATGCCATTCCTGCTACTATATCAAACCGCTCCACAGTGCCAATTTGGAAATCAGGTGGAGATGATACAAATTGAAGCGAATGCATTTGGTCATTAATCTTAACCTAAAATAAAATTAATTACGCAAAATTTTAGATGAATTATAATCTACTCTAATTTGAATATGATGCTTATGTACGAGTATATATATGAATAATACTGTACTTTTATTGGCTTTGGTCCTAAAGCTCGATAACATTTCCCATCAATGTATAAATCTCTCGCGGATCCAGTCACTCTGATTCTATGTCTGCTTGACACGCCCTGATCATTTCTGAGGACCAAAGGTCTAGGAGAAGAAGTATCAAAGAAAACCCTAAAAGTTGACTTCTTATTTATAGACAAGTATAAGTTGGTCTTGGAGTCCATTTCGTAGTACACAGTTCGTGGACTACAATTATCCAAAAATACGATGGCAGTGTCACCGTAATATCGGACTTTATGTCGTTTTCCACCAATCTTTATTGTCCGACATTCTTCGTGAATATAGCAAGATGATTCTGGAATTTCTACAGGAGAGGAATCGATTTGTGGGCATACTCCTATTGTTTTCCAAACTGGAGGAGGTGGTGCTCTTTTTCTTTTTGGCGGAGGTGACTCTGGAAAAGAATTTTGTTTTTGCAATACTGGTGGTTGACTGAAATCAAAGTTTGGTTCCTGGCAAATCTAGTAATTTTAACCTGGAATAAATTCTTTTTCAAATGGCAATTTAATGTTGAATACCTCAATTACTTTCTCTTCATTCTTCAATAGTTCCTCCATCTTTCTTTTGGCTGTTCGTTCCGCCTCCAAATCTAACTCTAGCTTCCTTTTTTGAACACATATTTCTTCAATAGTCCGCCGAAGTTCTTTCTTTTCGTCGATATCTTCAAGTTGTGTTTTCTAAAAAATTCAATTCAGATAAATTTTCATATGGGTAATTAAATACCTCGTGTCGATCACGAATATTTTTCAAATATGGGTTATATGGCCAAGTTCCATCTTCGGCATTGCACCGGAAATCAATCGAGTTCAGGACGTGAGGGGGAAGAACCGAGTTCCAGGTTTTTCTTAAATTGTACATGTCAACCCGATTATTTAAATCCATCTAAAATATATTAAAATTGTTACTAACAATTTTAAAATATTGATTAATAAAAAATACCTTATGAAACGCTGAATAAAATGTTGAAGTTATATTTTCTAAAAATAAATCAGAATAATCTCCTCGAACTTTTTTCAGAATTGAATCAATAAGATATATCAGTGCTAGTTTGCGAGATGATTCTGCCTGAAAAGTTTAAAATTTTATTTTTATATCAATTGAAATTATAGGTAATATATTTACATTTTTCAGCTCTTGCTCTATCGCATTTACGATAACTGATGCATAATTTCCCCAGGATTGTGCTACTCGAGTCAAAGATTCAATTTTTGCTTGGGAGCATCTTGTCAGCTCCCCGAGGAGGCTCCGATATGCACGGTTGACATCTTCTGAGGTCAAATCCTTGCCCAAATTATGCGGCTTTGTAATAGAGCCTCCAAAATACATTATTCCAATTTCACAAGAAATATAGTAGAATTTAGGGGAATTTCAGATATTATTGCAGTAATATTTAAAATAATGTAACATTTCTATTAGGATTTTAAATTTTAATGTAAATCTTTGACCAGATTGATCCTGAGATTGAAATCTAAAACAAATAATGCTGACATTTAAAATTTAAAATCTTTAATACACATATAGGTATTAGTATTCAATTGGTATAAAATTAATTGCTGAATGTACAAATTATTGTATAATAACTATCGGTTTCGGTATACATGTTATATGTACGATACTACATACTACTACTACATATCTTTTATGTCTTTTATGAATCATAAATTATGATCTGGTCGGACTATCTATATCTATTAGAGTCTATTACTTTGTAATAGAAGCCTTGCAAGGAAATAATACCTAATTTAGAGATGACTTTATAATCCAATCTTATTCAAGGATCCTCTTCAAAAAGTGATAACTCAGGATTATCGAAATAAACAGTAAACTTGACTATGTACAAAGTAGTACAATTTATATAAAATATAGATTCAATAAAGAGGAATTAAAACTGACTCTAATTTATGCATATGTAGTTTACTGATATTACGATTAGATCATTAGGTAAGGTACTATGTTTCATTTCAAAGATCTACCCTCCAATTGGTACATATATTCAATAGATTTCTCTTATAAAATTAATAAAACCTCATCAATTTGGATTGAATACATTCATGAAGTCCATTAAATATACTATATCTAATTAAGATGTGAGTATAATTTTTAATTAAGATTTAAGATTAGGATTACGATTACGATTTAATTAAGAATAAAGGATTTAGGGTTTCCAAATTCGGCGAATTTTAATACTGGAATCAGGCATGATCTCAATATTTCTTTTCCTCTTCCCTTGCCATTTGTTGGAGACAAATCGTGGGCCTTTTCTTGGGTCTTTGAATTAATAAAGAGTAAAATTAGTTTTAAATTATCTGTAAATTATTATTTTATTGGAGAATATAAAAATTACCCAATGATTTAGGAAATTGATTTCCACCCCGAACACTAACAACATTTTCACGCATTTTCAAGTTGTACTCGTTCGAAATCAGCTCAATGACAATTCTTTGGAAAGAATTCAGGGTTAGAATTTATTTTATAAAAATCAAGCCATTTTTTAAAAATTAAAATATTCATTCACTTGAGTAATCCCCCATCTTTTGATCCAACACTCCAATCAACCACTCCAGGATTCTCAATCTTTTCTGCCAAGAATTTGTCCAATGCATTCCTCAAATCCTAATATAACAGGTAGTCCAAGTAGATTATCATATTACATATTAAGTATTTCAAAATATTTCATTTTATCGACACTATTACTATTGTACAGATAGTATCGTATGTACTATGTACCAACCTGGATAATAGAAAATCTCGAATAGCATTTAATTCCAATATTCTGTCCAGAGATCTCAATATTATTATTATTCCAGGCGAGGATCCCTCCAAAGAATACCAAATGAAGTGGCATGACCATTGTCGTATCGAATAGACTTATTCTAAGACATTTAAAAATTATTCCCAAGATTAAAAAATTCTATAAAAATTCCCAAACCTTTTAACTCGCATCTTTTTGTAATAAACCAGAAATGGAAATTCCAATTCAGGAGACCGAGAGGCATTCACACCTTTTGGATGAACATTTACATCCCCATCATCCTTCGTCTTAACATTTACAATGGTTCGGTTCAATTGATTAAAGGTGCAGATGGCCAAGTTTGGATAAAGTCCACCGCAAATGATCCCAATTATCAGGGCGATATTCTCTGAATTCCGATTGTATTTCTCATTTTTATATTCCGCAGAATCCAAGAATCCCTGCTTGTGCAAATACTGGGCGAATTGTCCCTTGTAATTGATGAGACGCTTAGACGTGGACGAAGATAGGAAATTATCATAGCAGAAGGATCTTTCATTTCCAATCCTCAAGGCTGTCTCAAATCCTTTGATTGCGCTGGAAAAATTCCACATTTAATTTTTTTATGCGAGATCTTTATTTATTTTTATAAAATACCGAATCATCACAATATGATCACTTTTTGACCCATCAGCCATCTTTTTGCGCACATTTTCCACATCCTCCTCTTTCCCAATTGGGGTATAGAAAGGATCTTGGAAGGATAAGCAGGCTGCAACCGAAAGAATTGGATCCAGGCACGAAAAAATTGCACCATCTTTTGAAAAAATTACTTTTTAATCTGAATTTTTAATAATTAAATCAATTTAGCTTACATATAATCATTTTTCCAGCCAACGAGTCCATCGGAAGAAGGGATAAATGAAATCCAAGTGGCGTCAGATTCTCTTCATCATCTAGAGCCCCGATCCCTTGAAGTCTTTCAATAGCATTTGTTATTGATTTGAGTTCTGGAGAGTCCATCAATTTCTGGAGGAAAGTGTGAGCACTCCCAAGCCCAAGGGATTTAATTTGAAGAATAACTTCCTCAAGGCTTTTCCGAAGGATCTCTGGCTTTTGAGCCGCTTCAAGAGTACTCTCACGATGCTTTGTGAATAAATGATAGCAAATTCCAGGCTGAGTTCTTCCAGCACGCCCTCTCCGTTGAACCGCATTAGCTCTTGATACCCATCCCGAGTCCAGGGTCTCAAGATTCTTGCCTGCATCGTAGTTACTCACATTCATGCGACCCCCATCAATCACATAGACGATGTCATCGATTGTTATGCTTGTTTCTGCAATGTTTGTCGAGATCACAATCTTTCGAACTCCCCGAGGAGGTCTGTTAAATACTTCTCTTTGATTTACAGTGGGCATCGTGCTATGTAGAGGGATGAGGAGGAAGCAGGATTCGGGGAAACGCCCAGAATTCTTGAGTAGGTTGTACAATTCCGAGATTTCAGCCCATCCTAAAAAATAATAAAGAGAGATTAATACAATATATTAATTATTGTAGTAATTAAATTAGTATTTTAAATTATAATAGAACCTGGGAGGAATATTAGAATCCCGTTATTGTGATCATTATTCCTGTCCCGTTTGCAAATGTGATTCAAAAGGAATTGGATTAAATGAAAATTGATATCCTCAGATCCAGCCTTCGCTAATTCCATTACGACACATGGATCATTGTAGATTTTGGATTCTTTCAATTGTTCTAGGTATATTGGGGGGTATTTTACGATATGTACATTTAATGAAACAAATATTCTCACCGAGATAAGGTGTAATGAAATTATCAAAGCCCGGATCCGGATCCCTTTTAGAAGAGAGGCTAGGGAATTTAAATCGGGTAAAAATGAGCACATCTTCCAAGTAGTAATCTGTGACGGGAAATGTTAGTCCAGGGATGTGGAAGAGGGCTGCATTTGGGAAATAGGCCTGGAATTTCTTCGCATCAAGCGTGGCGCTCATTAGAATCACTTTGAGGTCAGGTCTGACGATGATTAGGTCTTTGAGGAGGGCCATAAGGAAGTCTACAAGGATGTCACGCTCATGCACTTCATCAACAATGATGTGACTCACTTTGGAGAGGGTAGGGTCTTCCTTGAAACGCTGCAGAATTATTCCTCGAAGAAACACATCAAAAAAGTGCATTGATTAATACGATTTAATCAATTTAATTGACTCAAATACCTGTTGTACAATAAAGTAGTGACCCAGAACTCAGTCGGGGCAATTTGTTTTCCAGACGAATAGAATATCCTTGTTACAATCAACGTAATTAATAAATCTTTTGAAACATAGGGCTATAGATAGGTAAATTGAATGATGATAATTTACCAACTGACTCGCCTAAATCCTCTCCCATTTCTTTTGCCACTCTTTCAGCTTTAAAATAAATAAAATTGGATTAATTTTTGATGATAAAATTAGCTTTAAGCCTTAAATAAGCAAAGGCTTACAACAAGTAATTGCGCTAATTCTTCGAGGTTGAGTGCAAATGATATCTGTTTTAGAAAAATTGATTTTATTAGAATATCTGAAATTCTGAATGTTTTTAAAAGTTTTCATATTTTTAATAACAATTTGTCAAAATTAAAAACCTACTTGTAACAGATCCATCTTCCTCGTAGATGCATTTTTCAAGTATGAATTGTCCAACTTGAGTCGTCTTTCCTGAAAGAATATAAGAAATGTGTCAAATTAATTATCATATAAATGCCATCTAAAAACCTTGCAAATTATTAAAACGTTACCAGAGCCAGTCTCTCCTGAAATAACCGTAACCTGATTCTTCTCCAAAACGTCCAAAAGGTCATCCTTGGCTTTGTAAGCTGGGAGCCTCCGCCTATTTCTCAACATTTCCTTATATTCCTCCAAATTCCATTTCCGGTTTAATTCCTTCTTTAATTGTAAGTCCACCACTGGATTCCTCGCCATCAGACTCGAAGTCAACTTCACCTCATGTCCACGAATATTCGCCCTCGAATTAGCTAATTTATTCCTGATGTATTTCCATTTGAATCCTTCTGAGGATGGTCCTCCTGGGGTTCTTGATGGTACCACCATGTCCTTTGCTCCTTGAAATTGCTCCAAAATTGATACAATCTTCGTCTCAGTTTCACTCGATAAAAAAATGCACTAAAAAAACAAATAAAATTGTTAGTTTTTTATCAAATTATATTAAATATTAGCCTTTAATAAATTTTAATATTAAATAAAATAAATATATTTACTTGTTCCACCACAAAGCCTTGAGGTTTGGGCTTTGTCACCTTTGACCCTTGACCTCCTCTACGCCGTCCTCTGTCATGATCTATATAATTTGAAAATTGAGTTTTTGACATAAATATTTAAATTAGGGCATCAAAAATATCATGAAATACTTACTTGTTTTTCCCCAATTTACATGCTTCCTACTACTTAACATGGCTTGTCAATAATGCCAATAATAGGAAATTCTTCGAATCTAGAAAAACCGGAAGTGATTTTTTGATGCCAATTGCAAGAAAAATATAATTAAAAAATAGGTCAAAGTTGTCGAAAAATTTGGAGAATTTCAATAAAAATTTAATCTGTCCCTCGCAAAATGCAATATTTAGATTTTAGACTAAACATAAAGCCAAAAGGAACGGTCTCATTCATGACTGAAATACTATTAATTATCAATCCCGGATTGACAAGTGTCAAACCTCAGGACCCTAATTAGTGGTGAGTGGTGACCCTCAGGATTGAATTAAAAAACCAATTTAGACAATTTACTTAAAAAAATCTACCTACACTCTCTGTAGTAGACTCAAATGATGAACTCTTCTCTTGAAGATCGTCACTTCTGACTTCTGAGACACAGACCCTGACGACATTATGACCTTCATGCTAACTCCTGATCCATTCTATCTCGAAACTATCGACAATGAGACTCAGGATCAGACTATGCTAGACTATCAATTTATATTACCATTTTAAAAAAAGATGAAAATTTCACCTAACACGTACAAAGTATTGTATCAGTAATTTCTACTCAAGTCCGTTGGATTTGGATAGTAATTTGTAAATTAATTTAAAAAAGGAGTCAAAAAGAGAGTCAGATGTATTTTAAAAGCTTTATTCTTTATTTATTCCCTCTTTAATATCCATTGTTCACTTTTACAATTTTTATTACTTATTGTATATTATTCCAAACAAGGAGGATTATATTATTTTATAATACCTAGTACTACCTAATAGGTAATTATAGTATTATAAGTCTTATACTGGCAGTGTAATAATTACATGATTCAGATTTTTAAAAAATGAAGGATGAAATATGATTAATTTGAAAAATGTTATACTTGGAATGATATTATTATTTGTAGTAATTAGTACCTATAAATTAATAAGTTATTAATTTGAACATTATTGGATTAGGTATTCCGCATATTGTATTATTTTATAACTTTTTCATGTTAAACATGGATTCATTTTTTGACAATTATTAAATTCCAAATACCTTCATAGAATAGAATGAAATACGATACACACAAGTGGAATACATTAATTTAAATCAGTCTATGAATGAATTGAAATAAATAAACAAGGAATATAAAACTGAATTAAAACCCTGTCACTCGATATGAGAATTGAGATTAATTTACTTGAATTACTCGTGATTAGTTAGCTTTTTCTATTAATAACAAACTAGATAGAACTTAATTTATCTTACCCAATAGGTAATTATCTACTAATATTAAAAATAAATTATTTAAACTTAGGATTAAGTATTAAAGTACCTACATATCATTAACACGCAACCTATTCCTAGTTGTACATGTCACCTACTAATATTATCTACTATCTATTACACTCACAAATGCCTCATCTCCTAACACTCGTAATCCTTACCTAAAGTCCTTTATTCACATTCTCCTTTTCGCTCACGCTTGACTTCCTTTTGACCCGCTTGGAGACCCTCGTGGGAGCTCCAGAGTTTGGAAGAAGAACCTGCTCAGTGGTGGCCGTAAGGGTCGACTTCCTCTTTCTCTTTCCGCTGACCGTGACAATGGGTGATGGTGGGGGAAGAAGAGGAGGAGGTGAAGGGAGTACCTTAAGTGGAATTGCCCGAGCCACACCCTCATCCTCAACAAACTCATACACCCGGGCCGGGGCAGGTGCGGCTACAACGATCGCATCAGTGGTAATTGACCCCTCAGTCTTGTCAATGGTAGGCTGCGTAGGCACAATATTAGGTGAAGATCTACGGTTCTTTATGATCGGTTTAGGACGAGTTGCAACAGAATTCCTTTTACGTCTCACATTCTTTGGATGATTTCCACAAATCCAAACCCCAGAGGGGGTCACCTTGAGCCCAAGACATTCCATATGGTAAGATTTTGAGCAATCCGCATGCTCACAAAGGATTAGAGTACCACCAAATCTACAAATCTCACAAAAAGTGTTCCAACTCTCCTGAAAAAGATTTTAAAAATTCAATTAAAATCTGATACCCGAATAAAAAGAGCATTTAAATAAATCCTCACTCACCGTAGGCTTATAAATTGAGACACATCTCTCAGCTCCGCAATTACACGTAAAGTTTACAGACTTTCCGTAGCTAAATGTAAGTTCTTCACCTTTTGAAATGTCCATCACAGCCCGTAAGAGTGCCACCTTTTTTC
>JAAZTK010002804.1:0-10493 GCA_036507255.1 Megalothorax incertus | reverse complement strand
GACCTTTTGTTTTTGGCAGATTTGGCTGGACTAGAATTTGAGAATCGGACAATTCGGTTTCCGGAATTAAAAGTTGAGCCGGAGGAAGGTTTCGGGGATCTACTCCGATCATAATTATCGAATGCTCTGCATCCAAATCCACCTGCCTCTTCTGGAGGACGCTTAAGAATTGATACAAGGTCAAATCCAGTTGAGGATCCTCCATCATCATCAACCTCCGGTGAAGAAAAAAGTCCCAACTCATCAGTCCTATCCGGGAATAGAGCCATACTATTCCCATTTAGCCCAAAATCCCCGTTCGAATCTACTTTTGAACTCTTTTTGGCCTTTCTTTGACTTCTGGTGAGGGCAACCCGAGTCAGGATGAGGAGTAGTAGAATTAAGAAGCAAAGGGTGAGGCAGAGGGCCATGTAAAAATAAAATTTGTCCGAATTCTCTGAAAAAAATGAGCCCAAAATGAATTAAAATTTAAAAACAATGATTTTCGACAATACCCGTGATATAATAATAAGCGGCAATCCCTTGAGATATTAAATTGACCATTTGAACACCCCTCTTTGACCCTGGGGTCATCGTACCATCCCCATCTGGGGGTGGAGTCTCTCCTGAATTAAATACAATCGGGGATCCGGTGAGCTCCTCCTCCTCCTCCGCGGCGGAGGAACTTTTTTCATAACCACCTTCCAAAAAATTTGATGATTCTGGCGGGTATTTCCCCGCAGTGGTATTCAAATCCGATTGGACATTTTCCTCAGGGTATTCTTCCTCCTCCTCGTCTTCGTCATCCTCCAGCTCCCCTTGATATCTGTCTTTGAGGACCTTCCGAGGAACTGGACATTTTAAAAAATTAGGAATATTTTAAAGCTTTTTGAACCTTAAATATCTTACGGCAAGTGTAAATGATTTTGATATATTTCCTCGAGAGTGGGAATTTGCAGGGGTTGGTAAAGGTCACGGCGTCCACGGAAAGATGACATCGCCGCTTTCCGTGACACAGTTGCATTACAGTCTCAGTTGCATAAGACGCCAAGCACGCTATAAAAGATTTAAGATTTATTTTAAAAAAAAGTAATGATATTTGGAATATTAAATTTAAATCCTACTTTCTTCAGCCACCCCATTTGGTTGAGGACATCGGACGCTCTCGTACTCTGTCCTTCCATAACTTGCAGAATAAATGGCAATCCTCATTGTTGCATTGCACTTTAGTTGGATTATCTAATACAAAAAATCTCTTTTAATTAAAAAATTCAATGATTTCAAAAGGTACCTCGCCGTCACAGCCTATCAAATTGCGGAATTCACTTGGTCTACATTTGTAAGCGACCTCGATGAATTTCCTCGTCCCTGGACAAGGGTCTTTCCCGAGGGTGGTCGAATCTACCTCAGCATCAATCGCAAATGTCTCTGGCGATGTTTGGAATTTACAATTTGGTTGTTTTTGGCAAAGTCCGACAACTTTTTGAAGGAGGGCATATTGGAAGGCTGGTGGCCAGACGCAAGTCTGACCCGGATGACTTGGTGAGGTCAACCGGGGATTTCTTCCGACTTCTTGAGGACCATGGCATATTTTCCTCGAGTGTGAAGTGACCCTCGCATATTGTGCAAACTGAATTGAAATTGTAGTGCCACCAGGACAGGATAGGAATCTGGAAAGAAATTAATTTTTGAATATTTTTCGAAAGGTCAAATTTTCAAATAAGTGTGTCTTACAGCCACTCGTATTCGCATGCTGCCTTCTGATATGTCCTCAGAGTTCCAGAGAGTAGGGCTGTAGGAATTTAAAAGATATTAAATTAAATTCAAAGCAAAGTGAGTGGGGGGACTAGAAATTCGTCTAATTAGCCTTGAATTTACATTTATTTTGGAGAAATGTATTCAATTGTTCCTTATAGGGATTGTAGAATTAATCTAGACGTCGAGGATCATTCCAGCGATATCAAATTTAATATTGCCAACTATATATCAGACCCACTTTTGCCTTAAAAAGGAAATATTTTGTGAAATCACTTGACTTTGCATTGTAGAAGTAGGAAGATGACAATGTGAAATTAATGTATTGCAGTACAGTGAAAGCCGGTTTCATTTTAATATTTAATCTGCTTTTTAATCTTGGAAAGGGAAGTCCATATACATTTATATATCCATCCTGCGCCCTATTCGGCTTTGGCAAAAAAATATGCCTTAAAATATAGGGCCAATTCATGAATATTTCAATCTCTCAACTGCTGGGCTTCATATTCATTTTTTTGAGTCATTTTAAGCGAAACTGGATCCATTTTTAGGACATTCAATACCTACCTAGTACCCTACCACAAAGAGATACGCCCTTTAAACAAAGTGCATTTAAATTCTCATATTATGTACGATAATACGAGGTATTCTCAAAAGATTTGAATTATTTTAGGCATTATTTTTCCAGGAGTAAAAAGTCTAGGTCTTAATTGCTTCGTCGATCAGCGAATTCCTCACCTAAATGACTCATTTTAAGCTTTCTTTATACACTACCTATAATACTACTCTGAATTTGGATGTGTTTGGATAAAAAAAGCCGGGGTTCTCGAATGCTAATTGAATGAGTGCACTCCTTCCTCCCGAGTTCCTCCTCCGGAGCCGGAAATTAGAGAAAGATGTTGGTTTTTGGAGAAGGAGTAGGTAGGTAGACACGGGATGGTCCATTAAGTTATCGTAAATCCTACAAACGAGATAGCGGTCGGCTCAATAGAGAGAACTGAGCCATTAGCTCGACTCAAAATAAACCCGCTTTTAAAAGGGTTATACTCGCGAGTACAATCAGAAGCGGCAGACCGTGGTAGAGTTTCAGAGCTTGAGGAAAAAGTAAATGTTTTCATTTTTAAATGCTCCTTTTTTGTTTGCAATTTTGGGTGGAGCCCACGAGAGCTCCCGGAGCCGGAAGGATCGACCAAACTAGAGTAAATATGCCCTTATTCTTTTAGGATTAGGAAGGAAATTGCACATTTTTTATTTTAGAATATGAATTTATACCTAAAAATTTGAGGAATATCAAAAATACAAATATCTGTGGCAGGAATGATGAAAAATGATCAAAATACCGCAGAACTACACCACCACCCAGGCGAAATAGCCTCTAAACCGGAGTGTGAAGCGGTTTATGACTTCTCCCGGCTATTAAATATGGGTATTTTTTATTCAAATATGCTTTCCATAAAACCCGGGTCATCAAACTCACAAAGGAGTCCAACTCCGAGCCTTGAAAAATGAAAAAGTGTCCATGAATTTATAACTTTTCCGCACCCACAAAAGGCATAGTTTTAGATTTTTCGATGAAATCCATCAAGTTTTGATCCAAAATTACTCAAAATCGCTTTCGGAATCCTCCAATTTAAACAGTTTTGAATTTCAAAGGATCTTTTGGTCAAATTTAAGGCAATCTGTCAATGCCTAAGGCCCCAAGGGTTCTTAAAACAATGAATGCCTATGATATTGTAAGGGGGAGTGCCTTTGAGGAGCTTTAAGGACAACATTTGGTTTGTTCAATGAACCAGAGCTGTTTCTTTTCAACAGAATCTCGTCGGTTCTCATCTGAAATCATTAGAGTCATTTGAATAAGAGTTATTTTTAGAGGTCTGCTTCAAAAATTCAAGTATTTTGAAGGCTCGTTGCAAAACTTTAAACTTTAAGGATAAACAGATCTCGGGAACACGCGTTCGGAGATTTCTTTTGTTTGACTCGACTTTTTACAATGCATCTGGAATAGACACAAATACAGTAATACCATTTGCTCCGGGTACGCCAGCCACAAATCAACTACCTACTACTAATATTGTATTATGGCTTTGTGCTCGCTCCAGGAGTCGGGGATTTGCAATGGTTATTTGTTTTTTGAATAAAAACTTGTTTTTTAATGTTTTTGGCGGTACCCTTTGTATTTGAGTTCCTCGATGATGGTTGGGTCATTCCAAAGGATCCTCCGAGTCTCATCGCCCGTGGTGCTGTCTGGGGTCTCGTGGGAGCCCATGTCAACTTCCTCCTCCTCGTCTAAAATAATGAGATCTTGGTCCATTTCCTGAGGCTGAAAAATAACCAAAAAACAATTAAAATTAAATCTTGCAAAGTAAAAAGCTAAAAAGAAAAATGTGTTTAATTGACATTCGATCGAGATTTGACAATGACATACCTAAAATGACACTCGAACGGCGTATATTAATTAAATGAGCAGTCTGATGTACTACATTTTAATTGTCAACAATTGGATGTAACAGTTGACCTAATTAAATTCTTAAAAGTGTAAAACAAGACTTGTTTCCGGAAATGTATAATCTCGGACTGGTTATTTTGATGGAATAATAAAGATGATTGGATGAACTTGGATTTGCATCTGATCTAAATACTCGGTTAATTAAGATTTAATTGCAACAATTAATTAAAACTTTTTTAGAATGTGTTTTGATTCTTGGAAGTCGAAGATTTTGAAATCAAGTGCGGGATTTACAGTTAGCTCCTTTCGCCCCACAAATTGCATTTGCGTTGGATGCGTTGGGGGAATTGGACAAAATAACTGTACAATTTGGAATTTAAAATTAATTAAGCACTTGAATGGCTGCTAATGGACTGACTTTGTGGTCAGATCGGAGCTAAGGGTCTTAAGACACTTGAGGGTTTTCGCCCTTGGGGTACAAGGATGTTGTGAGCCTGAAATATTAATATACTCGACTCGAGGAGTGGGAGACGTCGACTGAACTCTGTGAAATGATTCATCCTCAGTAGTTCGGAAGTTTGGATGCAACAAGTGATGGCTGATTGTAAAATACTCCAATTTATGGTTCTAAAATTAAATGGTCTGATTGCGAGACTCGAGGATGAGGAAAAAGGGTCCCCTTTCAAAGGCCAAAAGCCAAAAGGTCCTTTAAAGATAGCTTAGAGTTAGAGGGGCCATAAAAAACAACTGCTCAGGATTGACTCTGATCCTGAGTCAGGAATCCATTTGACACTTGTGTAAGTGTCCTCAAAGCATGACAAAGGAGCATATGCCGGCAGATAGATTGCAATTACATGTGCAACCTATACGGATATAATATTATTGTGCTCGTATTATAATATTGTAAAAGAGTCGAGTGCAATACATAATCTCGAATTTGTATGGTATATACCTACTCTAACTTTAAGGACCCGAGGGTTAGAAGTTAGAACTTATCCTTAAAAGTATGCCCAGAATTAGGGGCTGGAGATATCCGATAATCGGATATCGTGGGATTTATTATGGCATTTAAAAAATAAATTAAGAATCTGGAGCAAAGAGAAATGTTACGAGAATTGAGAATCGAATGCAATTATGCAATTATGCAAGTACTACGAGTACTATCTAGATATCCTAATGATAAGTAGAATACTAATCCTAAATAATACAGAATACAATCTCCTCCTGAGCATTGAATTTGAGGATGCAATGATATAGGTACCCTAGTATAGTATTTTGCTGTAACGTGCCTATTAAAGTAATAAAATAATAGGCACATTGAAAACAAAGATTTTAATTTTTAACTGCACCCCCATTTTTCCCTTGCAAAATAATATGGCAAGATATGGCTATGAAATTTGATTACTTTGATTGGGGACAAATTTAAAGCATTGTATTTGATTTGTTGCGAGTAAAAACAATAAAGCTTTCTGTAACTTCAAAATCAAATAGGTGCATGTGTCAATAAGCAGCTATAAGGGTAAATTGAAATTGTAAAGAGAAATCGATATGTCTAATTCCTATATATTAATACCTAAGCTATATTTATTTCATTCTCGGGTGAAATCAATTGACAGAGAATAATAATTAACTCTCTCCTCCTCTACCCTACTACTAGCCCAACCAATAATTAACAAGTAATTAACACAATCAGCCTCCTACACCCAACCAATAATCATTTTATAATTACATTTATTCTTATCAAATCAGCCCCCTCAGAAGCTACCCATCATCAAGCAATTCTGGTCAATATTTCAATCTGGATTCCTGAAATCCACATGCCATCCCTGGATTTTGAATTCCTAACCTATATTTCACCATAAATCTGATTTCCAACGGTATTTCTGAATATTTCTCAACTTATTCTAATATTTATCACATTTCCCATCTCTCCAGCCCTTGAGAATTGAGTCGGATAAAGATTAGTAATTTCAAGTTGAAATTGGCCGGATTTACTAGGGATTAATTGCATATAAAAACCTATTTTTCAGCCTATTCCATCCCCCATTATATTGTACTTATATTTCTTTATATTTCTGCATGTGCATGCTGGAGATACTTAAGATATTTAAGCAAGTGGGTACATTTAGGATACATTATATGGCCCAAACCGGTCTTGATATTACAAGATTCGTTCACCTATGGTCCTTGAGATTTGAGATGTATCCTCAGGCCCTTTTTTTTACCCCGGCTCTTTATCTACTACAGCCCTATACCTTCAATACAATACAATATATGCCTAATGCATTTGAAATAATTTTTGCACTAAATCTCCCATTTGGGGATTTTTGTTTTAACCTCAAGATCTTCAATTCGTAGATTTTGATAGATTTCCCCCTGAAAAACACGCAAAAAGTGACTTTTATATCTTCCGAAGCGTATCAAACCTATTTTGCAAAAGTGCACTCATTTCTAATACCATATATTCGTTAAATTGCAACTTTAAAGGATTGGGACGAGGATTTTTAAAGATCTTTTTTAGGAAATTCAAAATTTTGCTGGATTTTTCAATCTTTATGGAATGACGGAGGTGTCATCCATCCCGATAAGAATGTGTCAACAGACTGTGATATTCCTGGTGCTCCTCTTGAGTCATCTCCTGAGTGTGGAACCCCTTGACCAAATCCCATCTGCTCAAAATGGACCAGTGGTCCTCTCCCCCGTCGCCCTCAACAATCTGGCAAGGGCTGAAATGGACATTCATGGGTAAATTCAAGATTTATTCGAATTTATTCGCATTTAATTAATTAATTAATTAAAGGTATATGACCGAGTTGGCAGAAGGGTTGGAGAAGCAATTGGCCCTTGTCAAGGGGTGGGTTGCAGACTATGAGGAAAGTACAGTTAGAGCTGTTGATGGCAAAGGACTGAACCGAGAGAATGACCCCAGTGGGAGAAAAAGAGCTACATTGGTCGCAAATCATCCATTTTTAAGTAATTCCGGAATTAAGACATTTATTTCAAATTTAATAAATTATTATATGAGATTTTTTAAATAATTTTGTATTTAAATTGTATTTTAGCGTATAGAATGATGAGAAGATTTGCAAATCGCGTGGGACTGATTCAGGAAGCAGCTGCTTTAGAGTAAAAAAATTTAAAATTAATAATAAATGCCAATTTATGAATTTTTTTGAATTTTTTTTTAAAGCTACGAAGCCAAATTCTCTGGAAAGCTCAAAAGACTTCAAAGTGGAAGGCAATGGCCTGGAAAACAACAGGTAAACACCGCAGATATTCCAAGAATTTAATAATTTTCAAATTGATTTTTCCAGCTCGAGGATGTCATCGCAAGTATATTCAGGCTCCAGAGCATGTACAATCTTCCTGTTAAAGACGTAAGCTTTGATGATGATTGATGTTTTTTAAAGGAGTAATTTTAAAAATTTCCACCAGATGTCGGTAGGGAATTTTGGCGACGTTTCCACTGGGGTTGAGCTATCCATTGGCCAATCTTTTGAAATTGCAAAGTTTGGTCTGAGCTACGATTATTTCACATTGGCTATGGATTGGTTCAAGGTCGCAGGTCAGAAACTTCAGTCAGGTCAGGAAGAGCCCAAGAATTCCTCAAATCCAGACCCTCAGGGTAGGCAATGGACGCTAGATGAGGCTCCTGTCAACCAAGAGCAAATCAAATCCGGACTGGAGACGCTTGTCCATCGAGTAAAACCTCACATTTTAATAATTCTCATTGAAAAACTGTTTCAAAATATCCAAATATTCTTTTAGCATGACCAACTTTACGAAACTTACATCCAAAATTCAAATTATTACGTTTTTCGGGAGAAATTCGGGGTCACGGAGGTCAGCGAGCCTGAATCCCTTCCAGTTCCTCCAAGATTCGTATCTTACAATGTAAATTCCTCTTTTTGATATCAAATAATTTTTCTAAAATGAATATTTGACCTCAGGTCACGGAATTAGACCCGAAACCCGGTTTTGAAGCATCCCACCTCAACTTTATGGCTTTGTGCAATGGCGAGGACCTACTTTCTGACAAGGAAAAATCCCAATTATTTTGCTGGCTCGATCACAAATCACATCCATATTGTAGGATTTGATTAAAGCTCTTTAAATTAAATTAATGATTTATATCGTTTAAATCAGGGTCGATTGGACCTCTAAAAATGGAATGGCTGTATTTTGAGCCACCCGTGGTCCAAGCTTATGATTTTATCGGACCGGAAATGATGAAGAAACTTCGGCATTTGGCTGTACCTCTTTTGGATCAACCTCCTCCAATTCAAGACGAATGTAAACACTAATTTAACTATTATGTCAATCTATATAATTTATTTTTATTCAATAGATACCACACCAAGGTCAGCAATGTACGCCTGGATGACTGACCACGTAATTAATCTTTTACAAATATTTAAATTCGAATTTACGCCTAATTAAAATTAATTTTGCTCAAAAGGAATACCCACAAATTGAACCATTTATCAGAAATATCGAAGCTGCAACAAGATTAAACGCCCATGGCATGAGGGCATCAACTCCTCTTCAAGGTATCTTGATGAAAATTAATAGCAGTTTTAAATATCTGATGTAATTAATTAATTTCAGTCGCTAGTTATGCTTTTGGAGGATATGTGGCCACTCATTGGGACTCTTTCGGAGAAGACACGGATGATCCGAAAGGAGATCGATTGATGACAGCCCTATTTTATGTAATTCTACTAAAGAAATTGTATTTTAAATGCTATTTTAATCAATGATATTTATTATGGTAGTTAAATGAGGTGAAACAAGGTGGATTGACAGCATTTCCGCTTTTGGGGATATCAGTCAAACCTGTGATGGGATCTGGTGTGTTTTGGTATCTTGCCAGGAGGGATGGGACAGTGGATCGGAGGATGCTTCACGGGGTAATTAATTTACTTAATTAAATTATGCATCTTAAATTAATTTAAAAAATTCCAGGCTTGTCCTGTCATCCTCGGAGAGAAATGGATAGCCACAAAATGGATTCATCAAAATGAAAACTTTCAAAAATGGCCATGTGCCCTCAAAAGCGACAAAGTGACAATCAAGGAATAGTATTAAATTAAATGCAATTAGGAATTTATTAAGAAATTATATTTATTTATTTATTTTAAAGATTTTAGAGTTTTTTTTGGAATTTAGGAATGTTTTTTTGGAATGCGAAATAAATCAATCTTGTCTTTTCCTTCATAAATACAAATCTAGCAATTAATTAAATATTTATTCAATTATGGGTTTACACTTTCCTTCAATATGATTAACACCACCAGGTCTGCAATTGGCTTCTTTTGGATTAATAATCCCTAAAGTGGAGTATGATGCTTCGTTGTAACCGCAAATCGGAGAAATGCTTCTTCCGGATCTGAAGGTAACCCTTTGATATTGACCTTGAGGTCCACAATCCGATTCCAGCTCCACGCATTTTGAATTGAATAGGACAAACTCATTCCGTCCATTTTGATTATATTGGGCACAAGGATTTGGCGTGCATTTGACGGCAAGATTGGCATCAAGGGTCAACCACTCCCCTCTGGCACAATATCCCTGAAAAATATAATTTGTATGGATCAAAAAATAGGAATTTCAATGGTAAAATACCTACCCGAGAAAAAATGTGGTAGCAGCTTGATGTTTGAGGATGGTAAATTAGCATCCTTGAAGAATCTCGACAGTCGCACCTTCCGTAGACATCCTCCTCCGAATAAATGACCATATTTGACCCACATTTGGCACCCTCTCTGAAGCATTTCCCAGTCTTGTTATTGTAATAAGTGTTTGGCTCATATCCTGAGGTTTCTCCGCATAATTTGAACCTTAATTGTATTAATTAAATTAAAAAGAAGAGTCTAAATGCCAAAAAATACCTTTTTTCTTGCGCTTCTTGAAATTTGCGTTCGTCAAGCTCAGTCAGGGGCCCAAGTGGCTGATAAAGGTCAGGGATTGGGGGCCCTCCAATGCTAAAAGACCCTTGTGGGAGTGATCTGACCTTGGCCAAGATGGTCAGAGTCAATATAATTGCCAATGGGTAAATTTTGCACATTTTAAAATGATTTGTAATTATTTTGAGTGAACTTTTAAGGTAGGAGGATGATTTAAGACTGAATAAAAGTATGAATTTAACTTTGTTTTTATATGGGGTGGACTTATCTAATCCAAAGTGTCATCAGAGACCTTGAATCAAGCGAAACCTGATATATCTTTGCATGTAATTCAATTATTCAAGTGTTAAATAATTGGAATCTCAAACAAGGAAGCTGCAAAAGCTCTCAGACAAGTTATTTAAGAC
>JAAZTK010002803.1:0-10494 GCA_036507255.1 Megalothorax incertus | reverse complement strand
ATTGACCTCCCCTCGACCTCCTCTTTCGATTGATATACAATTCATTTATATCGGAGTGGGGTACCTATATCACTAATATACGCTACTTACTACTCCAAAATTTGGAGTCCAAATATGGCTGAACTATTGTTTATGGACTGATATGCAATTGTGTAAGAAATTCAATTTTGATCTGATTCTGAAATGTATCTGTAATAAATGAGATATTTAATAAAGTATTGTAATTATAAAAATTCCATTAAAAATAAAAACCAAAATCAAACGTTTCGTAACACGAGTTAGATATAAGATCGCAACTTTTGCATATACTATGTATTGCATATTTCTTCAAATCTACCAAACTTAATGCAAAAGCATCATATATGACATTTTGACCAAAATTGGCAAAATTTGTGACATTGTCAATGGGTCAGGTCAAGTTTCCACTCAGGCTATGGACAATGAGAAGCTGTAACGTTTTTAAAACGTTTCTCTTAAAAAAGCTGCGATATCCCGCGCCATATATCTATGAATTTTGAATTCAGGAAATCTTGTCAATGAAGTTCGGGGAGCAAGCATGTCAGCATGGAATAAAATGTTATCGGAGGAACCCGAGGTAGGACATGTTTTCTTTTTAATTATTGCAGCCCTCTGCTAATTAATAACTCATGGTCTACCCAATTTTAATTAATTAAATTGTATGTTTATTTGCAGGCATCTCGTGGAATATTCCCACCCGGAGCGTAAGAATTTTAAAAATTAGAATTTGAAATAAATGAAACTTGCGAATTTACTTCTTTAAATTGTTTCTTTTTACATTTTAGTTGAAGAACTATATGCCAAATGGAAAGAAGATAATTTAACGACCATACCATCGATATTTGCTGATCAAAGGTTGATTTTGGATCAATTAAAAAGTCTCCAGGAAGCTAGATTCGAGAGAAAGGGTTCAGACAAAGAATCCGATAGCTCAGATCCTTCAAATGGAACTCCATCAACAACATCCTCATCCTCAAGCTCTGTCAATTCAATTCAATTCATGTTGAACCGAGAAGTTGGAGACCTAGAGCAATGGATTGCCGTACGGAATGTTGTAGGGATTGCAATGGAGAATGATCGAATGATTAAAGAATATGAGACACTTATATCGGATCTCCTTAAATGGATCCAGTCAACAATTGATAGGCTGGGAGAGAGGGAATTTGCACAATTGGGTCAATTTAACAATTACCGAACTGTCGAGAAACCCCCGAAATTTAACGAGAAGGTAATATGAGTTTTATTCAAAGTACCTATATCGTTTTTTAAATCATTGATTTATTGAACAGGGTAATTTGGAATTGCTTCTATTCACACTCCAATCACGAATGAGAGCAAATAACCAAAAGCCTTATACCCCACCAGAGGGGAAAATGATTTCGGATATGAATAAAGTCTGGGACCGTCTTGAGAAGGCTGAGCATAAAAGGTACATTTCATTTTATTGTCGTTTTTTGCAGCCGTAGGCTTCTTCTGAAGCTTATGAATAAAACATGCCGATAGAAGAGTCCCATATGCCTGAATGAATTTTTTATTATTATTTCAGAGAATTGGCACTACGAGAGGAACTCATAAGACAAGAGAAATTGGAGCAACTTGCGGCCCGATTCAATAGGAAAGCGAGTATGCGAGAAACCGGGCTTTCCGAGAAACAAAGTAATTCCAAGATTTCAATAAGCTCATTCATAAATTCCATATAATTTGTATTAACTATTTTTAACTATTAAATACTTTTTTAGGGCTTGTGTCACAAGATAACTTTGGCTATGACTTGCAGGCCGTTGAGGCAGCCGGAAGGAAACATGAGGTAATAGAGAAGGACATTTTTGCTTACGAGAAGCGTGTTCTGGAAGTTGTAGCCGTAGCTCTAGAACTCGAAGCTGAGAATTATTACGACATTGAGAGGATTAACCTTCGAAAGGAGAATGTCCTTAGCCAGGGGGATATAGGTCATGATTTAACAACTGTGCATCTACTCCTTGCAAAACAAAAGGACCTGGAACACGATCTAAGCCTCCACGAACCACAATTTATGGGCGTAGTCTCCGTTGGACAAGACCTGATTGAGACTCAGCAATTTGGAGCAGATAAAGTTCAAGAACGCCTTCAAGAAATCACAAATCTTTGGCAAAATCTTAAAGATCTTGCAGAACTTGGACGCAAGCGGCTTACAGAAGCTGTGGATTACCATCAATTCTTTACAGATGCGGATGATGTTGATGTAAATATGCTTGATATGCTCCGGCTTGTATCCTCTGAGGATGTAGGCCGCGATGAGGCTAATGTTCATTCACTCCTACGTAAACATGAGGATGTGTCAGAGGAGTTGGCTAATTATGCATCTACCATTGATTCCCTTCAATCACAAGCTTCAGAGCTTGGAGAACAGGATCGGAACTCACCCGAGGTTCAAGATCGACTTGCATCCATTAATCGTCGTTATAAGGAGCTCATTGAGCTTGCAAGCCTGAGGAAACAACGTCTCCTTGATGCAGGATCCCTATATAAACTCCTATCTGAATCAGAGGGTGTTGAGCAATGGCTTAACGAAAAGGATCGCATGTTGAGTACAATGATCCCTGCAAAGGATATTGAAGATGTAGAGATCCTTAAGCATAGATATGATGGATTTGAAAAGGAAATGAATTCAAATGCTTCAAGGGTGGCTGTAGTCAATCAGCTAGCCCGTGGACTCCTCCAGGTGGAGCATCCCAACTCTGAGGAGATTGTAGCACGTCAAAATATGTTAAATACCAAATGGAGCGAACTCCGAGATAAGGCTGAAGGGAAGCGGGATGAGTTGAGTTCAGCTCATGGTGTCCAGTCTTTCCATATCGAATGCCGTGAGACTATAAGTTGGATTGAGGATAAAAAGAGGATCCTTGAAGAGACTTCATCCCTTGAGATGGATCTTACTGGTATTATGACACTTCAACGACGTCTTTCTGGGATGGAGAGAGATCTAGCAGCCATCCAAGCCAAGCTTGATGCACTGGAGAAAGAAGCTGTCAAGATTAATGATGAGCATCCAGAGGAGGGGGCTCAAATTCGGGAAAAGATTGATCAAATCCGTGATGTTTGGGAGCAACTTACACAGATGCTTAAAGAGCGAGATGCTAAGCTTGAGGAGGCTGGAGATTTGCATAGATTCCTTCGGGATTTGGATCATTTCCAGGCATGGTTGACCCGAACTCAGACTGACATTGCAAATGAGGATGTACCAAATGATTTGGCGGATGCTGAGAGGCTCCTAACTCAACACCAAAATATTAAAGATGAAATTGAGAATTATGTAGAAGATTATGAAAAGATGATGGAGTATGGCGAGAGGATATTTACAGAGCCTTCAACTCAAGATGATCCACAATACATGTTCCTACGTGAGCGGTTAAAGGCACTCAAAGATGGATGGGATGAACTTCGACAAATGTGGGATAATAGGCAAGACCTACTCTCGCAGAGCATGAATTACCAGCTTTTTGTACGAGATGCTCGGCAAGCAGAAGTCCTCCTTTCACAACAAGAGCATATCCTCGCAAAGGATGAGACACCATCTAATCTTGAGCAAGCAGAGAGCCTTATCAAGAGACATGAAGCACTTCCTCACCACAATGGATGCAAATGATGAAAAGATTAATGGAGTTGTACAATTTGCTTCGACCCTTTGTAATGAGGGGCATATGCAAGGGGATAAGATATCAAGGAAAGCGGATTCTATTCGTGAGAGGCGAGATAATAACAAAAAGAAAGCACTGGATCTTATGGATGTCCTCAAAGAGCAGCTCCAGCTACATCAATTCCTTCAAGATTGCGAGGAGCTTGGAGAATGGATTCAAGAGAAGAGCATGACTGCTCAAGATGAGACTTATAGGTCTGCAAAGACAGTACATTCAAAATGGACACGTCATCAAGCGTTTGAGGCGGAGATTGCTTCGAATAAAGAACGTCTAGCTGCAATTCAAGAGGCTGCTGCAGGCCTTGAGGCGGAGAAGCCTGAATTTGCAGAGCTGATTGAACCAAAAGTGAGAGAACTTGGAAAGAATTTTGAGGAGCTCGAGAAATTCACAAAAGAAAAGGGTGAGAGGCTCTTTGATGCGAATAGGCAAGCCCTTTACGAGCAAACGTGCGATGACATTGATTCATGGATGACTGACCTTGAGCAACAGATTTGAGACTGGAGATTATGGAGCTGACCTCGCGTCTGTGAATATCCTGATGCAAAAACAACAAATGATTGAAACACAGATGGCTGTAAAAGCCCGGCAAGTTAATGAACTTGAGAATCAAGCAGAATATCTCAAGCAAATGACCCCGGAGAAAGTGGAGGATATTGTTCAAAAGAAATCTGTGGTAGAATCCAGATTTGACAAGTTAAAAGCACCTCTAATCGACCGGAAAAAGCTGTTGGAAAAGAAAAAGGAAGCTTTCCAATTCCGGCGTGATGTTGAGGATGAAAAACTTTGGTGTTCGGAAAAGATGCCACTGGCAAATTCAAATGAATTTGGAAATTCACTTTATAATGTCCATCTCCTCAAGAAAAAGAACCAAAGCCTGAGGAATGAGATTGAGAACCATGAGCCAAGGATCTTTATGATTATTGGGAATGGTCAGAAGCTGATTGATGAAGGCCATGAGGATTCTGAGGAATTTGATCGGCTTAATCATGAGCTAAAATCCGCTTGGGATGAGCTAAAGGAAGCAATTGATCGAAGGAAAGAGAAGCTGCTCCAAAGCGAGCGTGCACAGCAATATCTCTTTGATGCATCCGAGTCTGAGGCATATATGAGCGAGCAAGAGCTGTATATGATGGGCGAGGATCGTGGGAAAGACGAGATTTCTGCACAGAATCTTATTAAAAAACACGAAGCCCTTGAGAATGCTGTAAATGATTATGCTGATACGATTCGAGGGTTGGGAGAGACGGCAAGGAACCTTATAATGCAAGAACATCCCGAATCGGATAATATTGGAGTAAAACAAGCACAGGTTGACAAGCTCTATGCTGGACTAAAGGATTTGGCACATGAACGAAGATCCAAGCTTGAAGAAGCACTCAAATTATTCATGTTGAACCGAGAAGTTGGAGACCTAGAGCAATGGATTGCAGAGAGGGAAGTTGTAGCCAGTTCTCATGAGTTGGGACAAGATTACGATCATGTAACGATGCTTTGGGAGAGGTTTAAAGAGTTTGCACGTGATACGGAGTCGATTGGGAATGAGAGAGTGGCTCTCGTGAACGAAATGGCGGATGGACTTATCCTGAGTCAACATTCTGATGGAGCAACCGTTGCAGAATGGAAGGATGGGTTGAATGAAGCTTGGGCGGATCTCCTAGAGCTCATTGATACACGAACTCAAATGCTGGTAGCATCCCGCGAACTTCACAAATTTTTCCATGATTGCAAAGATGTTCTTTCGAGGATTGCCGAGAAGCAGACTGGGATCCCTGATGAAGTGGGTCGAGATGCTGGATCTGTGAGTGCTCTTCAGCGGAAGCATGTCCAATTTCTTCAAGACCTACAGACCCTTCAATCCCAGGTGGGACAAGTTCAAGATGAATCAAAGAAACTACAAGCTGCATACGCCGGGGAAAGGGCAAAGGAGATTACAAATCGTGAAGCAGAGGTTGTAGATGCTTGGGTTAACCTCCAAAATCTATGCGAAGCGAGGAGGTCTAAGCTCGGAGATACTGGAGACCTTTTCAAATTCTTTAATATGGTGAGGACACTAATGCTTTGGATGGATGATGTCATAATACAGATGAATACAAGTGAAAAGCCAAGGGATGTGAGTGGGGTTGAACTCCTCATGAATAACCATCAAAGCCTTAAAGCGGAAGTTGATGCGCGGGAAGATAATTTCTCTGGATGCTTCCGACTGGGGAAGGAACTTCTTGGAAGGAATCACTATGCTGGGAATGAAATTAAGGAAAAGATTGTCGCACTTACAAACCAAAGGAATTCACTGCTCCATCGGTGGGAGGAGAGATGGGAGAACCTTCAATTGAGTAAGATTTTGAAGAATTGTGGAATTATTTGTATTTATTTTTTATTTTATTTTTAGTTTTGGAGGTATACCAATTTGCTCGTGATGCAAGTGTTGCGGAGAGCTGGTTAATTGCCCAAGAGCCGTATCTTCTGAGTCAAGAGCTGGGTCATGCAATTGATGAGGTAAGGAATATAAATTGATTTTAGAGTCTGTAATTAATTTATTTGATTTTTCCCAATGATTTCCAGGTGGAGAATTTGATCAAAAAGCATGAGGCATTCGAAAAATCCGCTGCGGCTCAAGAGGAACGCTTTGTCGCCCTTGAGCGCCTAACCACCGTAAGTTTTTCATTGATTTTTCAAGTTTAATTCAATGTTTTATACGGGGATTTTTTTCCAACAGTTTGAAATCCGCGAAAGAGAAAAAAGAAAGCGACAAGATTGAGGAGAGGCGAAGAGCTGAGGAAATGGCCAAGAAATCTCCACCCAAATCCCCTGAAGATCGCCCTGATGCAGGAGAGCAAGCTGAAGCCCAAAAGCAAGGTATATTTTATAAAAAACCAAGTAAAAGTGATTCCTTTCCGATCGAGTTTGGCCAAGATCAAAGGACTAATCCTACGATATTGTATGTGTTTTGTGTTGTCTGATTTTTATCCTTTTATTTTTTACCTTCGAATCCTTTATTTTTTTCTCAAAAAGCATGCTGCGGATTCGCATGATCCTTTTTTGCCTACCTTTAAATTTTTTGGATTTGCATGTGGTTTTAATTAATCTTGGCATTTAGCTCCGCTCCAACAAAGACCCTATGAAGAAGCAGGTGGATTTGAAAGGGGTGGACCTCACTCGTCGACACTACCGCTCCCAACCAAAGGAAAGAGGAAACCAGGTACTAGCTCGTCAATCTCTTCCCTTCCTCCATTTCCTGAGAAAGCCCTCATTAAGAGGATGAATCACATTTGTTCAGACCTGAGATATAAATACGGGAGATACCGTTGTCACTGCCTTCATGAGATGCACGACCCGCTACAGCAGATAGTAGAGCCTAGTGATAAGAAAAAGGGTGCTGGGGGTAGGGTAAAGGTGTTGGTGAATTATATTAACTCGGTGGTGACTGGGTACAATAAAGCGGAACTATTTGAGCATCTCCCCATTCGAAAGATTTCAGAATATTTCAAAAAGTTGAAGGTTAGATCTGTTGAGGAAGACAGGCCTAGGCCTGTATCAATTCAAGAATCTCTTCTCTCATCCCCAGTATTTCTCTACGTCCTTTTGTATATTGCTATATTCCTCTTTTTCAGAATTGCCCTTTTTTTCAAGTATTGAGATTTTTATTATTTTGCGAAAGGATTAAATTCGCGAGGTTGTAATATTTTGAGATTAACGCAGTAGAATATAGTACATAATACAAATAGGTATATCTATTTTTTATTAATTTTTCGAAAGCAATTTTTATATTTTTTTTTGTAAATCTACTTATATTTTATAATTATATTTATTTATGTAAGTATGCTTTGGCTTGTATGATTTTTGATTATTTCTAGCACCTATAATGAAAATGCCATCATTCCTTGAATCTGTCCTCTCTCCGAGGAAAACTCCTCCCAGACCAAGGTCTGATTTTGGGTTTACATACCCTCATAGTCCAAGGCATAGTCCTACTAGTGAGTTTTGATTAATTTTTTTTAAATTTGTTCTTAATTGGTGCTTTTGGCCATTTACAATCATTCTTTTGTAACGTATTACTCGTACCTAATTTTATTTTGTATATTCCAAATTATTTATGAATTTTTTATATTTGTATATGAACTTTTGCCTATCTTTTTGGTTTTTTTGTTGTATAGAATTTGTGATTGGGTTTGACTAGTTTAATGCCATTTTTTACTGGAGAAATAAAGAGTTCCATTAGCCTAACCTTAACCTAACGCTTATACTCTTCTTGTACCGTATATCCTACCTAATTTAGTAATTTCATAATATGAAATATTATTTCATATTTTCATATTAGCAATTAATTAGTACAGAATCTACTACTAACAATTTCTTATTTAAGAGCTTTGCGCATTACACGATTTAAAACACTTTACGACGGGTTTAGCGCCATTTTTATAACGGCGTCATAAATGTCGAACGCATTACAAAGGTGGTATAACTTATTCCAACTTTCTCCGGGATCCTAATTAGGCTATTTTTAATTTTTGGGGTTTGAAAAACCGTTTTTTTAATAGTTTAAATTGTAGTTTCACAAAATTATTAAGCTATTGACTTAAATAGTCGACTTTTTAAAGAGAATTTAATGTGGAAAGATTGTTTTTCAATTGTGAATTGAAAATTCAAAATGAATTTGGAATTTTGAACGAGATTTCCATCAAATGATTATGAATAATTAAAATTAAGCCCTATCAAATATTGTAGTAATACTAATTAAGCATGAACAACATTTAAATATATGATAATTTCATCTTTTATCGTACATTGTACAAATTTTGTTCAAGTTATTTTTGTTGAAAACTTTCAATATTTCAATCGTGACCACTCGGTTCTTGTTATTCCCATTAAATACATCATTAATCCAATGCTAATTAGTAACAAATTACTAATTTGTAATAAATATTTGATCATTAAAATATAAAAATCCCGGAATGATGGAATGATTTAACTTTTTTCCACACATTGTAATCAATAGTAAGTGTAATTAGGCGGGTATTTTGCAAACTCGTATTATCATAAAGGTCACTTTTGATTAAATAAACACTTCACAAATAATTAAAATGTCACTAATTAATTAAAAACAACTTTTTACTTTTTACAAATTGAATTTTTGTCAATTCTCAAATAAATCTGAGAGCCCAAAGTGATGTAAACAGTGGTTCAGATTTTAGGCGCTCGTGATAACTCGTCATAAATCCTTATTCTGGGGTCCGGGGGGTGGAATAGCTAAACCACCCTTACGACAAGTTACGACGGAGAAAGTCTGTCGTAAAGTGTTTTAAACTCTAGTGCGTAAAGCCCTTAATTAAATAATATTTTTTTGCTTAATTTTAGAACTTGGAAATAATTTTAATGGTTTAATATTATACATAGCTTCTTCCAGCTTTCTCACATTCTTATCTATAGTGGTATCTTCTACTACTAGGTTAACTTTTTAGGATTTTTAAATGAATTCTGAGGAATTTTGATAAAAAAGACAACATACAAACAGCTTTGATTTAGGAGACTTCGAGAAAGTAAATATAAAAAAATTAATCCTGATCAAATTTAGCTGGTAAAGAATTTGATGGGAAGAAGGGTTCACGCCGCTCAAAATCTCCATTCCGCAGCTTCCGGTGGAAAAAGTCAAAGAGTTCTACGGCCGAGTCCCCTGGCTATGCCTCTGATGACGAGTCAAATCTAAAGAAAGTCAAAGGTAGGCCCCTACAAACCATTAAATCCAAATTGGCAAAATTGGGGAAAGTCTTTGGTGAAAGGAAGTCTATCTGCATTCTTCTACTATTGGTGAAAGTTGAGGAAGATTTAATTTAGATTTTAAAAAGGTGAAGGTATTTAGAAAGAAATAACTGAAATCTGTACGTTACTAACATTCTAATCTCTTTCAAAATTGTTTCCTTAAACCTATTTTCTAAGTATTACACGCTTCATTGCATGAAATATATAATTTTGCACGGCTTTTGGGATTGATAATTGCATGCTTAAATACAATTCCTAATGATTCTGAAACAAATTTTAATTAAATGCCTTATTAAATTTTAAAGAACGTCCTGGACCAAGTGAGGATGGAGTTATCGAAGGGGTGCTTACGAGGAAACACGAATGGTAAACTCATCTACCTAATTTATCAAATATGAAAATGTTAATTCTAATCATTTCTTCAGGGAGTCTACAACCAAAAAGGCATCAAATCGATCCTGGGATAAAGTATACATTGTACTCCGTGGTCCCTCCCTCCTCTTCTACAAAGACCAAAAGAATTACAAGCTTCAGCCAGAAGCTTTCTTTAGAGGCGAGACCCCAGTTGATCTCCTCAATGCAACGGTTGAAGTTGCTTCAGATTACACCAAAAAGAAGTAAGTTTTTCCTTAAATAATAAAAATAAATTCTAAATAAATCTTAATTTCCAGAAATGTGTTTCGACTTAAATTGTCAACCGGTGGAGAATATTTATTCCAGGCAAGGGATGATGAAGAAATGTACATGTGGGTGAACGGGATTAAGGGTGTGACGACAGTTGAAGCAGCAGGTATTTAATAATAACAATCAGTAGTAATCAATAATAACAAATTACATATTATTATTTTCCTGCAGGTCCCTCCAGAGGTAAATTATTTTGTAAAAATTGCGCCAAATCATCAATTTTAATTATTGAATTCTTAATAGCCCAAACTCTCCCTGCCACAACGGGGGAAAAGAAGGACGAGCCCAAAAAACGAGGATTCTTCACTCTAAAAAAGAAATAATGAAGTAATTTCTGAATTAGGCCTTTTTCTCCGCTTCA
>JAAZTK010002802.1:0-10496 GCA_036507255.1 Megalothorax incertus | reverse complement strand
AAGAACATAATCAACAAAATTATCGTCTTCCAAAAAGTTTAACAAAAATTCTAAATCCATTTTTGCTTAAAAACTATTTTAAAATATTTTTCGGCGCCTTGGACTAAAATCAGAAAAGAAATGCTACTACAAGTAGATTCATTACTGCTCCAAATCGAACATAAATTTCTCAAATCCGCTCCTACCCCTGGAGCGTACCACGTGATTGAAAGCTACGGTGAGATTTGAGAGTGAGAAACAGATTTTCGAACACTCTCTAATTTTTTAAAAAAAATTTCCAGTCAAGTTCCAGTTTTATTTCGGATTTAACGAGGATTTGTATATTCACGATTCGGAAGAAGAACTCTTAATGACGATGAATGATCAAAAGTATTGGAAAAAGAAAAATCTGGAGAAGTTTGAGGCTAAAGCTCAAAGATTACTGCAGAGGAAGATTGAAGACGCTCAAAGATTCAAGTTGGCTTCAGCTAGGATGGTAAGATTATTTATAATTCACATAATTTATGCATCCAATTTGTTTTTTCAATGTATTTCTTAAAGGTTCGGGAAGAAAAGAAACTATTGGCATTTCTTAAGAAGAAATATAGGGACAAGGAGGAAGCTAAGAAGGAGGAAGCTAAGAAGCACAATTAATTTAATATCATGTTGGGATCATTTCTCAATATTTTAAATTAAAGTTCTAGATTGCATACTTCAACATGTTAACGTGTATTCTAATTTGATTTCATTAAATTGCTTGAAAATCTTTACATATAACTTGATTTCATTTATATAAAACATTTATTACCTCGTAAAAATTAAAAGAGAACGGAAGAAGTTTGAATACATAATAAATATATGGTTAACTTTATAAACTCTTACTCGACTGACACAATATTTTGGACTATGAAAAAGTTTTAAAACCAATCACTCTTGCGAATTATATACGTTAAATTGTCGGATCTTATCGTTTGAACGCCAGGTCCATAGTAGGAAATTATGTAATTACTTCCGTCTGGAATTGGGATAAATGAATATCAGTTTCTCGATAAAATTATATAAAAATAATCATACCCGCTGGAAGAACATTTTCCGTTGCGATTAGAATAATATCCAATAAATGTCCTATTAGAAGAAATCCAAATGTACAGAATTTAAGCGCCCCCATTCCAAAATGTCCAAGATAAAATCTATCAGCACCCAAGAATCCAAAAAAGACGGAGAGAAGTAGAGTGGTAGAATATGAATATCCATTTGTGAATTTACCTGTAAAAGAAATGCAAGATTTTAAAAAGAACAAGTTCTTTAATTGAGATATTTAAAATGTAAGATTACTTACAGGGGATATCTTTGAAGAAATTGTTACTTTCAGTCTCACGACAAATTAAACCTTCTACAGCTTCGCATTCGACTACGGAAGTTAAAAAAATACATTGTAATTTACATACATTAGTCATCCATTTGCATAAGAAATAGATTTTACTTTTGGCCGTGTTGTCTTTGTTGCAACCAAAGGGTTGTTGAGTATTTGGATCGATGTTCAGTTGACATCTGTATTGGCCCAATCTAAGCTCTCCACAATTGACCTATAGGGTAAAATAAAAGCTTTTAAAATAAGTTATTTTAAAAAATATAAAGCTTTACCTCGAACTCTTTTTGCGAATTTGTCGGGGGAAGACTCAACCAAAAAATGAATATCAAAAATCCTCCAGTTAGGGGTGATATTCTTCTCAGTCTTGAGTACATTGCGTTTATTGCGGTTCTGAAACACCAAATTTTAAATCAATTAAAAATATAGTAAGTTTCAATTTTAAGTTTCAATTTTGCCTTGTAATAATTGTAAACTTACAATTTAATCTACGAGCTACAGATAAATTTTAATTGACTTCTTTCCAGGCTCTTTTTCAACCTCATCATTTCATAATCCCATCCGAGCTGTAAAAATCAATAAAGACCCAATTAGTATATTTGACAATCCTAATCTAATAATTTCATTACACAATTAATCCAAAATCCAAATTCCAAAATCAAAATTACCTTTTTTTAAATTCAAGAAATTGTTTTTGATTTGCGAACAACTCGGAACTCCACCAACAAAATCCACTCAATCCACACGTACTAATTAGGCAAATAATCTCACATTTAAATTTAATAAACTAATTAATAATTTAATACCGTAAAACACAATTAAAAATTGAATGAATTCTTTTTCGACTTCCAAAATCTGTGAATTGTTTACCTCAATAGGGTTATACAAAGGGGTCGTTGGAATGCATTGGCTAAGACTCGCTCTTGGGAATTCCCTATACCTCTATGCTGTGTGTACTAGTAGGTATACACAAAGTATCTTGATTTTGATTTAAAAGATCTTCGAGGCTTCAAGCAGAAGATTCTGCCCCTGGGCGCTGGCAAAGCTTGTATTATTATTTTTAAACCCTTTTCAAGAGCTTGAAAGATCAACGAATCTGGCTGAGGAGGGTGGTGGTCCGTGGTCGGTGAGGAATTTGGATATTTGTCGCCGTTTTTTTCTGTTAATTATTTCGCAAAAAAGTCCATCTTTCAGTGCCAATTTGACATCTCTTGCAAGGCTGCAAAATTCCTCAATTTTGTGCTTATAATTAAATTGATTGAACAAGACCTTGTTGGGATCTTCTGAATTCAAAAAGCAATAGTCGGCAAAAAAAAGGATTAAATCAATTTGACAATTAAAGTGCAGAAAACAAGATTTGTTGCAAATCGGACCTTGTAAAGGTTCAATTTAATTATCTAGAGATCAAAGGGATTCTTAAAAAGTTCAAAGATTACACTGCCCGTTACGAATTGAACTTACCTGTTTAAAGTGTATTAAATTAGTGTCTAATTGACATTTTTGGTCATTAAAATTCTGACTCTGCTCAAAAAGATTTGAACTTGAAGCAGAAAGGTGTGATATGATTCATTTAATTGGAATTCTGTCAATAATACAATAATCATCGAAATGCCGCTGTGTACAGGTGCGTAAATAAATAAATTCAATTAGATCCATTTTAAAGGTTTAAATTATTGTTTTCTTTTTGATTACAGAGGTCAAGAATGTGGTCAATTTGCTGGCAAAAGTTCAGAATCGAGTGGATTCTGGGTCCACTCTTTTCAACACAAATGATCCGAAAGTGATTAATCAGGTTAACAATGACCTCCAAGTCCTTCTAACCTTTCTATCGAATCCAGTGTTTCAAAAGATTTGTAAAATCAAGGTATGTAATTATATTTGAGGTGATCATGAAGGTTTTAAATTAAAAAATCGCATTTCTTTCCAAAACAGGACTCTGTAAATGAATTGGCGGATCAACTTATTCGACATCCATCCGTGACACCGAATGACTTTGAAATCTCTCCAGAGGGTTCCCTAGTTCTCAAGATATCTCCAGGAAGTGATGACAAGTTCCGACCTTCATTTGATGCTACTCCAATCTCTCTTGGCAATATCCCATTTGCTAACATTAAGACGCCGAAAGTAAGCCTATAAAAATTGTGCACTTCGATAAATCATACGTAAAATTGGATGCCAAAAAGCTGTTCCGCCCATTTTTATAATCATACCCATTCTCAGCCTCCCTATCTGCAGTTTCCTTCGCATCATTGATTCAAACGTTTTATTTGATCCCCATTTTAATGAATATGTTTATTTTCCAGCAGCAGCAGCAACCTGAACAAACTCCAGAGGGTTACACGAAAGAATTTGCTCAAGCAATCCAGGATGCAGCCCTGGGAAGGGAGATTCATTCAATTGAGGTGAAATTTCATACATTTATTGAATTATTCTTGAAAAAAATGGAATTGAATTCTATACGTTCTTTTTGCAGTTGTTCAAACCCGAGGGAAGTTCTTTGGGATTTTCAGTTGTTGGACTAAAAAGTAAGTTCCATTTCTCATGTTATTTTTGTATGCATTTGAAACAAATTGCATTTAAAATAACCACTTTCAATAAAAATAGGCCAAGAAAAGGGAGAGCTGGGAATATTCATCCAAGAAATCCAACCCAATGGAATCGCTGCAAGGTTGATTGAATTTCTCTACTCTTCTGTTTGGATTAGTCTGATCCATGCTTGCTTAAATGCTTTGATCTTTTTAAATCTACCTGCATCCAATTCCATGCTCATTGAAACTAAAACTGAATTATCTCGGAATTCATTGGGTTTTTTAAAAAAGTTCAAACTTCATTTTGAAAACCGATAACTTTTGATTGAATTCTTAAAATTCTGATCAATTTTTAACATTCTTTAAAGCCATTTCAAAATATTTTCATGCAAAATTGATCATTATTTTTTAAAAAGATATTCAGTTGGAAAAGGATCGTTATTCTACTACTTTCTTCGTTTATAAAAAACATTTCGAATCATCAAATTCAAGGGAATTTCCAAATACAATTTTTAGCAGCAGCTTTGTTAAAACTCCCATCTTTTTTCTCGCCTCCCTCAATGACTCTCTAGACCATAATTTCGAACCCCTCTCCTTTTCTTTATCCTCCATTTCTTTTCCTCAGAGTTTAATTCAACAACCACTAGTCTCCGTGATAAGTTCTAACCGCCACCATCATTTAATAGGTACTATATAGTCGAACGGAGGAAACCATCCTCGTATTATTAAAGCTAGAACCTTTTTGTCCCCAAGTGGTTTCGTACTTTCTCTCAAATCTCTTTTAGAAATCCATTTCCCCATTTCCTTTTTTCTTCTATTTAACCTTTTCATACTTTGTAAGACTCCAATTATCCATTATTAAAAGTTAAAAGCAAATGACAAGAATCATCCAATTGTTGTGTTAATGAATTTAATAAATATTCTATTATGAACTTATGATGTGGGATCGAAAGAAGTCGAGTGGCTCAGTGATGATAAGAGAATATTTGGTGATAAATACAATAAACACCCTGCTTATAGGGCTTTTCTAGCTTTGCAAACTTTCCTCCGACCCCAAATAGCTGCCATTTAATCCGAGGAGGATTAGTAGCAAAACCCCAAAATACTTTGGGTATTGGAATTGTTTCTCAACCACAAATCCCCCATTGAAAGGCTACAGAATTTCTCAATTTCTCAATTTGGAATTCAATGAAGCTAATTTAGTTCGACATATTTATGTAAAATGCCTTCCCTTGAGGCAAATTTGATTTTAAATAGCAAAAGTCTTTAAAATCGCATACCTAATCTTCCGTAAGATTGGCTTTTCTTCTTCCCTTTTAATTTACAATCTCAATTTCAACCTGCCTTTATCAATTTGTATCTCATTAAAACAAAGGACGCAACAAGCTTTGAAAAATTAGCTGAAACTCTTGGAAGATGGGGAGCTTAAAGCGTCACCTAAAAGTTTTAATATTATTTACCCATCTATAAGAAAATAGGATTAAGTATAAGTTCATTTCTAAACTCTTTAGTTTTCGGGGAGAAAGTCTCGGAAAAGTTTATAGATCCGTGGAGCTTTCCTTATACGATGTTATATGGAGGAGGATGGGTGAGGGAAACTTTTAAAGGAAGATTGTTAAAAAACTAAAGTTAAAACTGCTTACTCTCCCAACTTGTTCAATTCTCAGAGTCTTCAGAGATAACTTGGTCTGAACGCTCTTATTAGGGAAAGACTTGAATTGACAATGGCAGCTTACCGAGGATGAGAATTCTAAAAATTTTATTTATTCAAAGAAGAAAAATATTGAAGCGGAGCGGAGGAGCATATAATTTCCATAATTCTTTTGGATTTCCCTCTGGGCCCTGGATAAAGATTTTGTGCATTTTTCCTCAAAATCTCAGGACATTTCTATCGATTGATTTCCAAATTTTATTCTTCTTCATTCCTCGAAAGAGTCGAGGAAAAATCGGAGATTGAATGTCGGATCCACCCTTTTTTGTCGAATGCACTTTTCATGGCTCACGGGGCTCTCTCTCGCATAAGTGTAAATGTACATCAATTATGCAAGAGGATTTTACCTTAAACTCGGAGCGGAGGGGGTCTTGAAGCTTGTAAATTGCTCCGAGTAACATTTCCCCCTACACTCTCTCCAGACTCTGAGCTCCTTGCTATGTTTATTTAAATATTTGCTCAAGAATTCGAGTGTATCTTAAATAGAAACGGTATTTTTTAAGAATATGAAGTACATAATTTAAATTGGAATTTATGCATTCCAATATTTTTTAAAAGAAAGGAAATATTTTTTGGGGAAATTGAATTTTGTGGGTATAAATTTATAAAATTGTGTATGCATTTGACTGTTCTATCATACTTTGTTATTTTGTTTACATTTGTTTTAAAATGATAGAATGAATTTATATTTAATTTATATTCTGAATATAGATTTCATGCGCGCATTTTTGAGTTAAATTTCAGGCTTGGAGATTACAGTTTTATGTTTCCTTTGATATACTATCCGTGGATGAGGAGAGACTTTTTCAGTATCAGCAATATGCCAATTTTTGGAAAGGCAAGGGATGGATACATGGGTCAAAGCGGGAGTTTAAGAGGGGTTTGGCTGGATCCCGAGGTAAAAGAGGGAAAGAGTCGAATTGACCCGAATAAATTCCCGAGGTTCCTTTCGGCTCTCCCAACTTGCGCATTCCGGTCTCAAAAAAGTGCAGAATATTGAGCTGTATATAGGAACCGGGGACTGGATCAGTATAGTGCAGTAAGAGTTGGGTTTGAAGAGAACCGAGCCTCGAAAGTGCCACAGAAAGTATCCCCGAGTCAGTTCGAGAGAAACATGCACATTTACACATTTTACAAGTTTTGCAGGCACAATTATAAATATCGCAGATAAAAAAGAAAGGAGAGAGGAACAAGAGAGTTTTTTTTATAAAAAAGTTTACCCATTTTTCTCTCTCTGCACGAATCCTCAGCTGTGTACCCCCCAAGCGATCCATAAGGGGCTTAATTGCCATTTTTAAATGGCCTTTGCCATTTTTCAGTTGCAAGTTTTTAATTAATTCGAGGCATATTTTTTAAATCTATTTCGGTGAAAGCATACACTATTTAATAAAGTGTTTAAAACTTTAAATTTGAGATTGTGGCTACTACTACGATATTATAGGAGAGAAAGTTGAGTTTGCTTAGCGGGAAATAAATGGACCAGGGCTTTAACCCCACAATATTTCATCAATTTGAGTCCTGGTGACATTGCAATCACTTTCACCGACCGACTTGCGAACCTTTCACTTTTTTGAATTTCCTCCATCGCTTTGTCATCGTCACCTCCGAGAGTCCAAAGTCAGAAAGCGTGACGAATGTACTACCCACGATGACCAACGGCCTCGTGAAATTGCAATTCCTTTGAATCGACCAAATCTACTACTACTTGAGACCAAATTTAATATTCGGGGGACAATGCGGCGAAAGAGATTTAGAGTTTAAAAACTGGCTAGTGATTTCTCCGGACATGATCTGTATTCTTAGAGTGTTCTCGAATCCATCATTCGCTGGGGAATAATAATAATAATACTTGGACAAACATGTAACTCTTGGAGTGTGTAATGAGAAGACCGTACCAACCTCAAGAGAATACAAATGTAGGTAGGAGGTAGTTAGTACGGGATTGGACTTGTGTGATTTACTACGATACTACTAGGAAAATATCGTATTTGGAACTAAACAGTTGAGTGCCTCATATTTGCCTCCTTCCAAGTCTTTCTTGGCGAAAAAAATCTTTATTACAAACATTGATAAGGTATGTACAATTGAACATGTTCCAATTATGCATTGATTTTTTTTTGCACCGATTCAATCCAATATTTGCATTAAATTGTGAATCTAATTTGAATTTTTCTGGGGGGTACTTTCGAGCATGCGAATAAATACGAGTCAATTGACTCTTTATTTCCCTTGGCATGTCCTGTTGGTTCCCCTAATTTTAAAAGATTTGTACAATTCCCGCATGGCCTTTCACTAGGAGCTGCTGCCGAGAAGAATGGAAAGAACATTAGTTTTCGTTAAGGCTCCCACAATGCCCGGATATTGCTTCCAGGATTTATGTTGTGGTATATATTGCAAATCTGGAAAAGCGGAGGAGGAGGAGGCTCAAGAATGGCAGGGGTTTTATTAATTTAAGTCCTAGCGATCCCTGAGAAATGAAATACATTCCTGCAACATTCCACCTACCTAGCAATCTCTTACCCCTATCCGTATACTCTTAATCTCAAATTCTCCATTGTAAATCTTTGTTTGTTTACTCGGCGATTTATACCCAGAGATTCTCAGATTCTCTGCCACTCATTCCTTGAATTATTGGTTTCTCCTTGCTGCTGTTTGAGCCGAGATTTAACACACAAAAGGGTCCAGTTTTAAGCTCAGGGTGGTGGGTACTATTGAGATAAGGTGGCTAGGAAGATGTATAGGAGCTGCTGGACTTGCTGGAGTTCTTGGAGCTCTTGGAATAAATTCATTGAACCATTTTGGACTCTTTCAAGATTAGATTTAGATTCAAGTGTCGGACCGAATTGTATTTACTGCAATCTATTGTTTCCTCTTTTCTTTAGATGGAATTGGATTTAGACTTTGGTTTTGGGCTATTCTAGATTTATCCTATAGGAGATTGCACTTTGTGGATTAAATGAATTGATGGATCCGCAAAGTTTTAATTGAAGAATAGTATGTGGTGCAATTTTAGTTGTTCCTTTTAATAAAGGTGGAGGGATTAAGAGAGAAGAATAAAGAAAGTAGAAATAAAGCTCCCCCTAAAGCCTTAAACTTTACTATCCTCCATGTCTTGTAAATTTGGGATCTTTTGTATTGCACAATACTGCATGTAAAGGTATCGCGAGTAGTATACGCTATTGATAAATTATTAATCTGGAATGGGATCGTATATAGAGTTATACTTTGCTCGTATAAGGGGAGAAATTGAATTAGATTCACTTATAAGGGGAGGAGGAGTGTCTCAAAGTATTTGTTTTGGAATTGTGGTAGAGATGGGAAAGACTCTATTGCATTGTCATTCTCTAATTAGGGATTCGGGGGAGATGAGGGATTAGAGCTTTTGTTTCATTTTCCCTTGAATTTACTTGGTTAGGATTATCCTTCCAACTTTCCAAGTAGTATTTGTACTATTCTCGTACTACGATAGTCAGAAATGATCCTGAGGAGTGTGTAGTGGCGCTAATGTAATTGCGGACTTAAAGTTCCTCCTAGAGCTCCAGTCTAAATTGAAATTAAGTTGCCGTTCCGTAAGCATATATTAAGAGATGTGCTTTCTCTCCGCCTACTTTCTCCACGTCGTTGCAGGAGGAGGTTGGAGGACAAAATGGGAAAGTTCTTTTCCCCGAAATCGAATTGAAAGTAAAGGGGTGAGGCTTGAGAGGAACTGAGGAAGTTGAATTACGCACTCAAACACGTTCAACACGAACTCCTACTGTACAACTTGGACCATTAACGCTGTTGATCTTTTTCACCCTTTTTTTCACTCGTGGAATTAGCCTTTCCCCATCAATTACGACTACGATCGTGTACTTTGTGGATTTTTAAGAGGAGGTTGTGTCTGGGAATTTTAGCCTAAGGTTTAAATAATGTTAAAAGGGTGAGCATTTGATTGATGGTGAAATAATTAGGAAAATGAATGAATGCCCTCGAAATTTTCAAGTGGGCGTTGTCCATTGGTTTCAAGCTCTGAATAAAACAGTACGAGTACCCCGTATACAATACAAGAGCTTTCTATTACGAACTAGGACTCGGGAACTGAAAGCACAATTAGGAGGAATAGGGAGATTAATGAGGGGAGTTCAAAATAAATGATGTTCAAATTAATTCAGAGTGGGAGGAGGAGGAGTGCTACTTTCTTTCTTTCTTTCTTCACCTCACTCCTTATAAATTACAATATCAAGCACTATAAGAGTCCACTCCATTCTCCTTGAAGTTGATATGCATTGTACATTTTCCAGGTAATTTATTCTTATCATTTTGTGTGTTTAAAATATATTTTGCGGTTTTTAAAAAAGGAGTTGATCCGCGTTATCTACGGATAAATGTAAAGATAAGAGTGGCTAATGGGATCATAAAAATTCTCATAAAAAAACTTGATGACAAGAATATTTTTGAACCTGCGAATTAGGGGTTTTTCAACGAGTCTTTAAAAAAGTTCATATTAAAGTTAAAGCACTGTTTCCCTTTGAATAGGGTTTTTTCTTTAATGAAATGAAGATGAGATTGCCAAGTACTTTTTTCCTAATGGGGGGTTTCTCTAATGATAATGCAATAGGGATAAATGAGGATCTGATACATATTGTAACGGGGGGAGGATTGATTTGCTACTTAAATCCCCGGGAGATATAGGTCAGGGAGAGCACTTGCTTATAGCTATGTGAAAGGTGTTCGATCCCGGAGTCCAACCAACACTTGATCCAATCGCGGGAGATGTGCTAAATCTTAGTTCTAAGTTCTAGGTTCTAAACGGAAGTCTACTCAATAAAATGAACTGATGAATGATGAACACAACAATCGGGCTTTTCTTTCAATTTAGGAACAAAATAACTAATAATTTATTTAACTTTAATTCGATTGAAAAGAACAC
>JAAZTK010002801.1:0-10496 GCA_036507255.1 Megalothorax incertus | reverse complement strand
GCAAGATGGCGTATTTTTTGATTTGATAATTATGAGGGTTTACGCTAGGTGTCGGGCCATTGGAAATTGTATATGTCATCCAATACGTCAAGAATTTGAATATATTGGGTTTGGAGGCGTACAATTTCATGGATATTTTTCAGGCGAGTTACTCAAAACTTATAGATTGGTATTTGAAGCTGGAATTGTAGGATTTCATAAATTTTTTGATGAATTTAAAAATGAGATTGATTATCATAAGGAAAAAAAGGAAATTGGAAAAGAAGATGAGGTTAAAGCATTAGATTTAAATTCACAAAATTCGGTGGCATTTTTCCTTTATATTTTTTTAATTCTATTTTGTGTCCTGGAATTTTCGATTGAATGGAAATTATACCTAATTAAAAAATATGGAATGAAACTGTTTTACATTTGCAAAATTTGTATTAATAACTTGTCGAGTTTTGTAGGCAAAATCTATTATTCATTAGTTGATGCAACTACATTTTTTAAAAAAATATATAATGATGCCAAATGCAAAATCTGGTCATTTGTGGAACTCTCGAATAAAATATTTTAATTTTAATTTAAATATATTCATATAGCATATATGTTTCTTTTATTTCTTTAATGTTTTTGAGATTTTGATTTTTAAATGTGACAGATGTAAGAATATTTTAATAATAGTTAATTTGATTAATAAATTAAAGATTTAATAAACCTGGATGAAATAATTGTAGATACGTACTACAGATACGACGTATTATATTATACGTACAATATTATTCTATTGTTATAATATTTTTGAATATTTGGGATTTCCAAGTTGGGATCTACTAATATAAATGTAGGGTTTTAAACTTGTTTACCGAGAATTGTAGATACTAAATTCAAATTTTAAATTAAATTGCAAACAAAATTCGCAAAATTAAAATCTTAAATTTTGTAGTCTAAAATGTCCTGTTAATTAGAAAAGTTCGTAGAAAATACAATATATTTTAAATATCTTCGAGTATTTTTTTTAAAATTATTAAAAAATGGATATATTGTCGCCAGAAAAAAAGGATAAACTTTCTGCAATTCCAGAAGATGGATTAAAAACCCACAAGAAATGGCCACAAATATATGCAGCTATCGCAGGTGAAGTTTACCGAAATATTATTGAAATTTCTCATGATTTTATCCGAAAAATCGGAAAAAGAATTATTAAAATTTAACAAATAATATGTAATATTTTTTTTTAATTTAGCAAATTTCGGAATTGCTGCAATGGGCACTGTAATGGCATTTCCAGCAACATTTCTTCCAGACTTGAGGAGTAGTGGTGACCTTGGCCAATTCTCTTCAAGCCAGGAATCTTGGATTGGTTCAATAATGAATGTATTTTAATAATAAATATTTTTAGAGCCTTTAAATATGATTTACCTATGTATTGTAATAATATATTTTTTAATATTATATTTTGTAAAAAAATCCTATAGCTGGGTGGAATAATTTCGTGTCCATTTTATGGATTTGCAATGGAGCAATGGGGTAGAAGAGCTTCAATGTTGGCTACCACATTTCCATTTATTCTTGGATGGCTTCTGATTGCAAGCAAAAATTTATAAAATCCAAAATAGATTTATTTTTCTAAAATTTATAACATTTTTAGGGCTTTGCTCAGAATTTATGGATGATTATGCTGGGCAGATTCATCACAGGTAGAAATTTATATTTAATATTGAAATATAATTAATATTTTTCATCAAAAATAATATCCCTTAAATTTTAATTAGGATTTTGTGGAGGAGGTGTCTCAATTCTAGCACCAATTTATATTACAGAAACTGCAGATCATAGAATCCGAGGTGCTCTAACTTCAGGATTTTATTTGATGTGTTCGGTGGGTAGAATAAATTAAAGTATCGCAATTAATTACAATAATTATAAATTATTATTATAGATAAATTATTTAAAATATTTCTATTGCAGATTGGAATCGTCTATGTTTACATAATTGGAACTTTTACAAATTGGCAAATTCAGGCCTTTTTATGCAGTAAAATTAAATATTTCTAATAGTATTACTTTTATATTTAATATGTACTTCAAATATCCTTATAAATTAATATTTTAGTCGCTATTCCTCTATTGACACATGTCCTAATGACATTTGCCCCGGAATCCCCGCAATTTCTTCTGGAGCAAGGAAAGCATATCGAAGCTTCACGCGCCCTCTGCTGGCTTCGAGGTGCGAAATCTTCACAAGAAGTTGAAATCGAGCTTCAAATTGTAATTTTTAATTAATTTATGATTTAAAATATATATAATATTTTAATTTAAAAGATGATTGATGCAATAGACGAAAGTAAATGCATCAAATTCCAATGGCGAGAGTTGCTTTCCAAGCAAAATATACATCCAATATTTATCGGAGTTGCTCTAATGTTTTTCCAGGTATATTTGTTCTAATTTCCCCCAATTTATTTTAAAATACATTTAAAATTTAAATTATTAAAGCAATCCTCAGCCAGTGATGGAATTACAATGTATACGGTAAGAATTATGAAAAAATTACATAATAAATTGCCTAAATTTTGATCATAAAATTCTAAATATTTTTTTTTTTAAAATTGCATTTTGTCGCAAAATTTAGGTTGATATTTTTAAAAGCGCTGGATCCACAATTGATTCCAATTTATCGGCAATTGTTCTAGGAGTTATGCAAGTGGTAAATATTCGCATTAAAATAATTTAATTAATTGCAATTTATTATTATAATTTATTTAATTTAGATTGCAACAAGCCTAGCAATAATTATCATTGATCGACACGGGCGTCGTCCACTTTTGCTTGCTTCTTCATTTTTTCTAGCAATTTCTATTGGGTTTTTATTACTTTTTATTAATATTTTTTTAAATATTTTTATTAATTATTAGAACAATGGGATTGTATTTCCATTTAAAAGAATTGGAACTAACCTCGGGTCTAGATTGGCTACCTCTAGCGTCACTTCTTGTAAATGTCACAGCTTATTCAATAGGATTTGGACCTGTTCCTTGGTATGAGATAATAATAAAATAAATGTTTTTATTAAAATTAGAAAATAATAATAATAAATTATTGTAATTGTCCAATTCTAGGCTAATAATGGGAGAATTGCTACCAACTCGCCTTAAAGGTCAATTTTTTTAACTAAAATATTAATTAAAAATGTTCAAAAAAATTAATTGAAATAAAAATAATTTAGGATTCGGCGGAGGGATAATCACATTCGCTTCATGGGTTTTTAGCTTTTTCGTAACACTCGGATTTAAAGATTTTTTAATCTTCTTCGGAAATGATTGGGGATTTTGGATTTTTTCAATTCTTTCATTTATTGGAATTTTTTACACATATTTTTGTGTTCCTGAAACAAAAGGGAGGACGCTGCAGGAAATTCACACAATTTTTAAAGATTCCAAAGTTTAAATAAACGCATTTAAAAAATATCTAAATTGTAACTATTAATAATTTATTCATAAAATTATTTTAGAGTAAGAATAATAGCATAGATATGCTTGATATTTAATAATAAAAGAATAATTAGTTTGATTTGCTTAACTTATCGGGATTATCTTTTAAATGTAAATGAGCTTGATAAGATCGAGGGTATAAAAGGTGGATTTTTAAGGGATCCTCCTCCATTCGCTCTCAGGGTTTATTGTAGAGCAGTTCAAATGAGAGAAATTATAAAAGATTATATTAACCGATATAATATATTAGATACATATGTACAATTCATTGTAAAAATTGTAAAGCTATCAGAGTTTATAAATAAAGCGTTAGGGATATATTTGAAAAACTATTATGCAAAATTCTCTAAAAATAGATTAAAGCTACTGGGCTTTCTAAATTAAAAATATATGAACAGTTTGTTTGAAGATAAACGCAAACTGTTTAGAATTAAATATCTTCTATCTCCGAATGATATCAATGTTACATTTAGCATTTAATAGGCCTTGAATCAACTTAGATTTCTATCATGATTCCTTGAGTTTCACTTTACTCCAATAGGAGATATAAGAGATAAGAGATTTAATAAAACTAATTTAGTAAAAATCAAATATTTTATTTTAAAATAACTTAACACAGAAATTCCCGAGAAATTCCAATCCTTTTTAAAATTTTGGAAATATCGAATTTTTGGGAATATAAAATTGGTAATTTAGCCCTAACTATTGGTTTCGCTTATTTTGTTTAAATAACCCTTAAATATTTTAAGGGTATTCTCATTGAAATACATTTTTATGAGGTAAATTTTATTATTAATTCAAATGGTAGGTAAAAAGGTAAATTTTAAACTTTTAAAATTATTTTATTACAAGAGAAGAGCGTCAGGTTCAAAGGTTAATAAGTATTACCTATTTATACAATTATATCGTCGTACGTCATGTCTGCCAGATAAAATCAAATTAATTAAAAATGTTAATTTTATCTCTAAGAATTTAAAATATTCTTCTAAGATAAAACTTAATTATTCCTGCTATTGTAATTGCTACTACTCGAATATAATCTATTATGTAGAATATGTTTAAATAAAAGGATATGATCTAATTAATATTTTATAATTTAATTATCTCGCGACTGTTCATCTTCATTTCATTCCGCTCTAATTATTGTAATTCAATATATCTTAAGTTCAAGTATCCATTCTTTTTTCGATTAAAAAAAAATTTGCGTCATCGACTTTATCATATTTAATGTAATACGATAGAAGTTAGAACAATAGATTGTTAAATAGAGCGTTGATTTAAATGAATAATTTACATATCCTTCACCTTCCTATAAATAGGAAATCTGAAGGTTGACCCCCACCATTTCTAATTCCAAATTTTAATAATATTTATCAAAAATATTAAAAATGATAAAATTAATTTTATTTTTAATTTTATTTCAAAACTCTCTCCAAATTAATAATTTTAACCCGGATGAATTTCTAATATTGCAAAACATTTCAAAATCTCAAAATAATATAATTCTAAATATAACTTTATGGAATACTTGTACAATTCAAAATCATTCGATATTTTGGGCTGATTTCCCAACAATTTTGACCTATTTTGAAACAATCGGCAATAATTATTCAAAAGGTGGAAAAAGTTATCACATTATTTCTTTGATCGGTAATCCTACAAATATTATTCATTTAACCCTTGAACCTGATAAAGATCAATTAAATAATTGGTTGATTCCATTCAAGTATTTTCCAACAAATATTGATTTTAATTTCCATTTGGTCTTATTGAGAAACCTTTCTGAATCATTGCTAAAATCATATTTCCTCTATTTTGAAGTAAGATTATTTCTTAAAGTCCAAAATAATTATTATTTCTTCGATATCCTATCTGAAAAAATTATTCCAATTCAGAAAAACTCCAAAATTGCTATTCGAGGAAAAATAAATTTATATACTGCAAAAATTGGACATCCTCATAGCCTTCAATTCAGTTCAAATGGAAGAATTGATTTATTTCTCAATAATCCGCATTTAATTTTATCGCAGATAATAGTAAATGTAAATAATCTTAGTTTGGGGCCTATGCTTGATGCATATTCAAGTGTTTCAGAGTTACCTTTACCCCTGATGCTTATGGGATCGGATACACAAATAATTCAATTCATTCAAGATAATTCTTACAAAATAAAGCGATTTTACACTGCCCCCAAATCCCAATTTGATGCCTTCAAATTCGGATTTCTTTTGACGCCTTTTGACAATTTTTTTTGGATTTTATTTGCGAGTTCTTTCCTGCTTTTGATAATTTTTCTTGGCCAAAAATTCATATTTATTCTTATAGAAATTACATTAAAGCAAGGGGATCTTCCCAAATATCAGATGATTTTTGTAATTTGGTCCATCATTATTTTGGTTATTAGCACATGCTATGAAACATTTGTTACAAGCGATCTTACAGCACCACGTCAGCCCACCCGATATGAAAACTTATCAGATTTAATTATGGCTGGATATAAAATTCCTAGATTCAAATTGGATGATTGGGAAAGTCAATTAAAATTCCTGGAAAAAATTGGATTCAAAACTCAAAACAATACAATACAATATTCAGAAGATTTTGAATATCAATTTAGGAACTTGGAGAATGTTGTAAATTTATTTTCAAGTCAGGAAGGTATTGGTCTAACTTCAACGCAAAGTGGCGTCTTTTTTGATATGATAATTATGAGAGTTAACGCTAGATGTCGAGCCAATGGGACTTGTATATGCCATCCTATACGGCAAGAATTTGAATCTATTAAGTTTGGAGGTGTTCAATTTCATGGATATTTTTCGGGCGAGTTGCTCAAGACTTATAGAAAGTTACTTGAAATTGGAATTGTAGGAATTCATCTATTTTATGATAATTTGAAAAGAGAGATTGATTATCATAAGGAAAAAAGGGAAATTGAACAAGAAGATGATGTCAAAGCATTGGATTTAAATTCGCAAAATTCGGTGGCATTTTTCCTTTGGATTTTTTTAATTCTTTTGTGTGGCCTGGAATTTTTAATTGAATGGAAATTAGACTTAATTAAAAAATATGGAATGAAACTGTTTTACAAACTCCAAATTTGCCTTAATAACATGTTGAGTTTTTTAGCAAAATTATATTATTCATTAGCTGATACATCTACATTAATTAAAAAAATATATAATGATGCGAAATGCAAAATCTGGTCATTTGTGGAACTTTCGAATAAAATATTTTAATGTTATTTTAAATATACTCGTATGTCATATATGTTTGCATATTTGCATATATGCATATTTATATGCATATTTTGGAATTTTTATATGCATATTTATGTGCATATTTTGGCATTCTATATGCATGAACTTTGCAGCTCTAATAATAATATAAAATGTGATTTAATTGTCAAAAATGTTCGAAATTAAATTAAAGATTTAATAAAAACTTTCAAAATTGTAGTTCTGAGGCAAGGGTAGGTAATTTAATATTTTCGACCAAATTGGGATTTGGTTTTTACCCGACATTATTGACCTTGGAGCCTGGTTCGGATGGGAATCAAGGCCTTTTAGACATTTACAATACATATGAATACAGTAAAATTTGTAGGATATTACTGATATTATATTGATATTTCTTAAAATATCCTTATCTCGGGTCTTAGGTGTATGGATATAATAATATTACATTTGAATACGATATCGTACTATAAAAGAACAATTATTCAGATTTACCTATCCTATCGGGATTATCTTTTAAATGTAAATGAGCTCGAAAAGTTCGAGGGTATAAAAGGTGGATTTTTAGGGGATTCTTCATTCGTTCTCAGGGTTTATTGTAGAGCAGTGCAAATAAGATTATAAAATATTATATTAATTAATTAATTATATTTTTTTATATAATATTGTTAATTCATTGTTTGCAAAATCCAGTTTATAAATAAAGCGTTAGGGATATATTTGAAAAACTATTATGCAAAATTCTCTAATAAATTAAAGCTACTGGACATCCAAAATTTCTAATTTGATTTCCTTTGAATTCAACTGAATCCCTATGTGTTCGGATCAATATATTTGTGTACATTATATATATTTACAATCATGATTTTAAATATGAAATGTGGAAATAGCCTAGTAGAATATGTAGCTTCTAATTGTTTTTATTTAATCAATTTTATATGGAGAATATATATTCTATGTATCATAGGATTTTTTCTATAATTAAAAAGGCAAATATGTCAATAATAAATCGATTAATATTTTTTAATACATATACAATATATGTATATTAGGTATGTATATTCCATGTTATTTATAATATTTAAAATATTAATTATAAATGAGTAAATTGCTATGTATGTATGATATATGATACCTGATTAATTTATGGGAAATTGAATTTAATATCAAATTTCAATCGATTAAATAGAAATTGAATATTTATATACTTATATATTTATATTATATCGCTCAGTTTACCTACAGGCTACATACAATAAGAATTCAATGTAAAAACAATCATACAAATTTGAAAAATTAATATATTTGTCATTTGAAATACCTATTCTAAAATTTACCTCGAAAAATGTATTTCAATGAGAATACCCTCCGAATATCCATCATTTGTTACCTTCTAGCTTCAATAATATGTCCATTTTATTGGGATTTTAAAAAATCCCAATTGAAAAAAGATTCCACTTTATTCCGATTCCGTTCTTTATTTTTTATCCTACTTATAACATTCAGTTTAATATTATTTTTAATATTCTCATTTCTAGATTTCTTATATTATAAACTTCTACCAATTGAAATATTTCTTTTTTACATTTCATTGGTCTTTGGAATGTTAATGAGTCTTATTTTTGCTCTCCTCAATCATTTTCATCAAGATTTATTAGTTTGGCTATCGAATTCATTTTTCAAAATTGATGCTCAAAATTCTAGTAAGATTTTCTATTTAAAATTTTAAAATTTAAAATTTTATAATATTTTTTAGAGGCTTTTTTCCGATTGGAATTTGAAAAAAATAAAAAATTTGGAAATGAACCAAGAACAACCCAGATTTTTATAATTTATACAATTTTTGTATTATTCACTGCAACAATTATGAGTACCCTATTTTGTACAAATGATTTGCATCCACTTTACCGATATTTTTATCATCCTTTCAGCTATTTATTTATCGATTTATTAGGGGCAAATAATATATTATTTTTCAAAATATTACTAACAATTGGGCATTTTTCATACGTTTGCCTATTGATGGGTAATTTAGCTCTCACAATTGGATTCGCTTATTTTGTGAATGAATTTCAACGGTTTTGGCTTCATCGATGCCTAATTGAACCTGAAAGATTTGGAGAAATCCGAAATATTATAAAAATTCTAAGAACTTCTCATTATATCCATAATATTTTTGTTTATTATACTAAAGATTATGGAACTTTGCTTCTTATATTGGGATTTATTTGGGGAACCACACAATTTGTGGGTGGGATTTTTCTTTGGGATAAAATGGGATTTCCAGAATTTTTATATTTTCCAACATTTTTTATTTCAGTTTGTTACGGGAGTTGGGTTGCATCCTCATTTATTTCATCACATTTAGGGATTAGTGAAGGAATTAGAAATTGTTCAAAATTTCAAAAGAATATTTTAATGAAATCTTTTATAAAATCATTCCCTGTGCTAAAATTTAAAATTGGTTCATTCGTCAAAGTTGAGAGTTCAAATGTTATTGATTTACTTAGCATTTATATTGATAAATCAATTAGTCTTTTGATATTTATTAGAGATTATATTTCCAATTAATTTTTAATTAATTTTATTTATTAAAATATTAACTACATGATTAGAAATTCAAATATACCTAATATAATATTCGCAATTGCTGGAATAATAAAAATTCTAAAATGCTTACGTAATTTGTTTTTTAAATAATTCAAGATCAATCCGCTTTAGAGGTTATATGTACTTTTTAAATAAAAAATCATTTAGATTTACTTAATCTGTCTAATCTTGATTTAGTTAAATATTCTTTGCAAATAAATACCTATAAACAGATATCATATTCCTAGAATTTCTACAATATTTGCACAATTTGCTTTCCAAATTTTTATAACTAGATAATTCAGCTTATTCTTAAATTATTTGATTTATACCACAAAACTTGCAAGAACTGGTTTGACGCATTATTGACAAATTGATGATCAAATCCCGATGCGCAATAAATATAATATATAATGAATACATTTTTTACAATTAAGATAAAAATTCTAGCACAAACATTAATCAAAGGAAAAATCAATAATTATAGGTTGATCAAATGTTAAATTTTTTGTATTTAAATGAAGCAAATTTTGCCTTGATTATTAATCCTTTCCAAGTAATAAATCTACTTGAAAATATTAATTAATACCAAAATGGCGTCAATCAGCGGCATCTTTATCTTCTTTTTGGTCAACGCCATCAATGCTGGTAAGTTCAATTTTTGATGTTTTTTTGTGTGAATTAATTTATATTTAAATTTCATAGCGGTTTTGCCAGGTTTGTTTTTTATGGTCTTTGTTAAAAAATCATATTTTATATAATTTTTATATAAAATATTTTATATTATTATTTCACATATTAATACTTATTTTTCATTGCAATTTAGAGAGTCGACAATCTTATGATTACTCATATGGGGTAAATATCGTATTATTATATTGTAATTAATTATAATCTAATATAAAGGAGAAATTACAGAGTTTGTATTTTTGTAATTTAAATAGGTTAGCAATCCTACCGACGCTTGGTATCATGCAATTTGGAGCAAAGCTCTTGCAGGTATCTAATATAAAAATTTAAAATAAAAATATTTATAAAAATATATGCATTCATAAGGAATATAAAATATTGTATGTAAAGTTAAATAATTCATTTGATAACAATTTTAATGCGATATTTTTTTTGTTAAAAACAGATACGCGTTCTATGAATGGTCCATACAGTAGTATGTATCCAGTATGCTGAACAATGTTTTAAA
>JAAZTK010002800.1:0-10496 GCA_036507255.1 Megalothorax incertus | reverse complement strand
CTCGATCGTCCAAAGAGAAGCCCAATGATCTGAGCGGAGGGAGGCGAGGGGAGGACTTGCTACTGTTCGGGGAAGTGGATCGGAGGGATATGCTTAGGCTTACTCTTCTCCTATCACTCACACACTATAGTTAAGGCCTATCAGAGAGTTGGTGACTCTGATAGTAATATCACCACCATTAGACTTAAGAAATTAACAAACTCTGTAATTTGAAAGAGCTCTATAAGCACACAGCTTGTAAAGAGCAGCAATAAAATTAATTTTAAAATTTAATTTAATTTTTAAAGTTGATCAAACATGCTCTAGCTAGAGTCTAACATAACACATCTAATCACTCATTGGAAGACACCTAGAAATTTTTTTTAGACCAAGATTGTATCTAGTCATATATGGAATATGGATGCCCCACGTCAGCTAAATTCATGAAATTATTTGAGAAAACTACTGGCAAAGACGTACATTTGGACATTTTTGAAGAACATTTCTAGTAAGTTTGCAACTTAGATTAGACAAAATTTTACTACTATGCGTATGAAAAACATCAAAATGTTTGCTCATGATGCCATTTCCTTTTATCAACAATTATAGAATATAGATTAAGCTTCTCTTTGAGCTTAAAAGATGAAAATTGAAAAAAGATGAACATTCTAAGAATAATAAAGGATGAACCAGCTATTAAATGTAGATTTCTATTGATTGATTTTGGTATTGGCGTCCACATCGAAGACAACCCTCATTGGTGAGGGCAGTTAAGTTGAAAAATAAACTGACCTTGATGATGAACTTCGCTGGCACTCGAGAATATATCTTTTTGAAATCTTCGGATCAGAAATAAAGAAGATCCAGAAGGTCCAGTGATGCTTTCAATGCTCCAAATGAATGATAATTCTGAAATAAATAAAATATAAAGTTATATTAGCTGGATTTATAATTTATTTTGAAAGAAATTCAACTAGTTTAATAGTATTATATTTTAATACTTACGTACTTGGCCTTAGTTCTGTCTTCAGATTAATCAAACGTGGTTGTCCTATTGAGGTGAATAGCTTTAGATCCGTAATCCAACCGAGTACTTTCATAAAAGATCTACCACAATTATCCGCGAAAACACCACAATCAAAACTTTGTGTCCTTCTGGTGTCCTTTAAATTATTACGCATTCATTTCGGTGATGCAAAAATAACTTGGCTGGAGTACCTGAAAAAAATAGAAAAAAATATTTATAATTATAATTATACTTTGCTAAGGCAACACTAATGTACGAAAACATAGTTTTAATTTTAATGTCCCTGAAAGATTTTAAAATAGTTAATTGACCCACTCTTATAAAATTGTTTTGAAGTAAATAAAAAAAATTTTCACAAATAGATTGAATTTTGATGTATTCATATACAATAATTTGTCAATTGCAAATGACAAAAGCTTTAACGTTCTGAAAAGGGGATAATAAATAATAAGGATAATGCTGACTTGACATTTATACGTTGTGTATAATAGGGATCTAACATATGGGCTAATTTTCAAGCAAAAACGTATGTTTTGCTTGCAAATATATGGTCATTGTGTTACATAGGGATTTAAAATAGTGTGTGACATGGTATTTCATAAGGAGATGTGACATGGGATAAGGGCTTCTTATGGGAGGGGGTGCTAGGGATCAAAAAAGGTTCTTTGGAAAGACGTGAAATAGGGAGTGGGGCGTGAAATGAGATTCTTAGGGGGCGACAGCAAAGCTTTAACCCAATTTCAAAATGTAATTAATATTATTAACATATCAAACCTAACCCATGACTCAAGGTGACTTTAACCAAGTTCATTGGTCATTCGGTAACTATTTTTACCTGGGCCTAAAAACGTGAAATTACCAATTAATAATAGATATTGTACGATTCGATATTATTATATTATCTGTATTACTATTATTTGTTTATGAACTTGATTTAAATAAAAATTATGAATCAAATTCATAAATTATATTTTTTGAGATTTACACTAAATATGTGACTTTCAATTCTTTACATGTGACAATGGCAAACATTTAATTAATTGCAGTTAAAAAACAAATATTTTTTGTGAAACATAATTAATATGTAATTATTGTAGTCAAATATATTAAGAATAAGATTTACAAAAAAAATTAAAACTTACTTTTCCGAAAATCTGGAGTTCCTTTAGAGTGGGCACAATTAATTGACAATAATTCATTCAGGTTTGTTTTGAACCCTAGGTCAGAATTAGGATGGTCCAATCAGTCGATCAGGAAGGTTAAATTGAAGCACAGCGAGATCGGAGAGATCCTCTCTTCTTGGTGTCCTTTCGAAGACTGGCTGTTTTCCAAAAGTGCTGCGTAGAGTACCTAAAATAAAACAAGCATTCAGTATAAATAGATCAGGCATAAGATTATTGGTTAAGTTTACAACACCATGTGTGTACTAGTAAATTCTACTGGCTTTTGGTACCCCCTTATAGCATTAGATGTTTAGCATTAGGAGTGAATAAGAAAATATTCCTCAAGTAACTTTCTGAATTGAAAGCACTGCGCATAAATTCTAATGCCTAACAGCCAAGGATAAGATATTCCTAACCTGTGCATTGCATCGAGATTGTACATTTACCCAATATTCATAATAACTAAATTTAATTGTAGTATATCTTTTCAAAATATAATTTGAATTACATAATACAAAAGTTTGACTTATACTATCAAGCCACGTAAAAACAATGTTTTAAATAAATATTGGACTAAACATTGACAAATATTCTTTATAGCTGTGTGATGTAATATTGAATGAACTGACACTCAAATAAAGAAACAATCAATCAATCAATTAATCAATCAATCGATGTAATCTGCAGTCTAATTAATAATGATATTTCGACTGGAATTTCAAATATATTGTTGTGGAATCGTCGTTATCAAAGTTCAAAATTTCTATATCCTATATTATTTTCTTTCTATTAAGTAATGGTATATGTTAGTGTAATGAATTTTTTAATTTTCCTTTGTTCCAGGCGAAATTTTACATTATTTCAACTATGTACCATCTTAATTAAACACAAGAGTCCTTTATATTTTTAATATTTATAGATAAATTTTGCCAATTAATACTTACTCGGCTTTCTCCACAGTGAGTATCCCTGTTGGTCAGCTTGAAGGTCGGGTTGAAAAGTCAAGTTCAAATTGAAGGAAGGTCAGTTTTTCAATGCTTCCTTGAAGTCAAGTCACTGATGCTACTTCAGGGCTCAAGTGGGTCACTCTTGAAGTATTGTTTTCAAAATTCTTTGATTGAAAATCTTCAAAATTTCGTCCGTAATTTTGCATTCACCAAGTCAGTAAGATCATTGAAGCCATGGTAGTTGATTCTGAAATGTCAAAATAATAATTAGTCTACTAAAGTTTATGACATGGATTAATTGAAGATTAGACTGTCTAGGCATTTAGGTACTTTACTTATTGTGCTTATGGCTTGTTAAAAAGATAGGGAAATATCTTGCTCTTGGTTGGCTGCCTACCAGCCAAGGTTGGCGCATGGCATTACCCTCAATCCAAAATCGGAGAGGCGAGGAATATTTTACAATTCACTCCTAATGCTACGCGTCTCATGTTAAAGGGGGGACCCCATTGCATTGATCAAAGCAACTTTTCCTAGCAATCTGGGTATACGGAAGTAAGGATGTACTTTCTAAATCCTTTATGAAATTATGTCTACTAGGGTTGAAATGGAAAGGATTCTTTCATTCTAATAATTAGATTTTTTAATGGCTATTAATTTTGGAGGATCCCAAGTCCCAAAAATACCGAGGCTGATGTCGATATTTTCACTCAAGCCGAATTGACTTAAAATACTGTATTTTACAGTATGTATATTTTAATAGTTTAAAGTCTTAATATCCTCACTTCAATTACATATTCATACCAAAGTATTTATCAAAACAACTTACCAGTGCAGACCAGGGATGAAGAAAGGGAATTCACTTAATAAATTGTTAATTTAATATTGTAAATGTAAATATTCATTAAGCTCAGAGATTAATCAAAGCTTTTTCAGCTGATATTATCTCTATTTAAAATTTTGAATCCCTAGGAGTAGGATCTAGGATTGGGAGAAAAACAGGTAAAATGGACCAAGGATCTTAGGATTAGAATGGGATATTGGATTGTGAAGCTGATTAGAGGAAGGATTCAATTTTTAAATGCTCTTTAGAAATGGAACAAGTGGATAAGAGTAAAAGAGGGATGAAAAAATTTCCGAGAGAAATGGTTGTGGGGAATGACAAAAAGCAACTGCTTTTATATTGGGTGAGAGCAACTCTCCGGGTCTCAAATCTATTCCTATACTAGTAGTACAACTGTACAATGCATGAAGGAAGAAAGGAGCTGCGCTGCTTGCCCTTGGTTTGTCCTATGCTATGCATGCCAATGAGGCTATTAACACGCTCGACTCTCTCATCATTTGTTCCAAGGCCAGGACGACGGTATAAGCTATATTATATTACATTCGAACTTATATTTATCCTTACTTATATTGTACTTGATACATAAAATTGAGCGGAGACCTATCCCAGCCTGGCCTTGGAGTTTGAATTCCTAAAAAAAGTTTAAAGCCCTCGATGCTCGACTCACTCTTTGTAGATTGTATTATTGTATATACCGATATTGCAAAATTAGATGATTTGCATGATTACTGTGCATGATTACTGTGCATTTAATACAATATTTACACACATATTTTAAGATGATTCTTTCAAAAACCAGTTTATGCAAGTTTTCAATCTAGATAAGATGCTCATTTAACTTTTGTTTAATTAACTTTATGGTACAGTTTTGGTGCTTCCCCTAATAAATCATTTTAGAAATATTAGAAATATCATATTCCTCATACAAAATTACAATACGTATTCGTAATCTGTATAAGTCAAATATTAAGAATTTCTCAATTCATTCCAGGAATCAAGATAAGAAATTCTGAAATCCTCTTCCAAAATATCCGAAGTCATTTACGACTTTTATATGTTTAAAATCGTGAATCTAATATAAATAATTGATAAATTGAATAACCGATTGTATTACAGATATATACTGATCACGACTGTGCCTGACCTCCATATAACATATATTAATCATAATTCATAGGTTATCCTACGAATGCATTAGTAGCATTACAGAAAAAAATACGAGCTAAACCAAAGCATGAAATTGCCCCTGGAATAATATGGCTGAGAGCATGAGAGAATGTAAAAGCGGAGGAGTGATATTGTAAGTTGGCTGTTGGGTCATTAGGTTAAAGAGAAGATTACTTGCACATTGTGACATTAGCTAGAGCTCAATTCCGGATAATGGGGGAGAGATTTATAACCGACAGTTGGAGAAACATTCTCAGGATCAGTTGTGTGGAAGTAGAAATCCCTTTAAAATTCTTATTACCTACTATAATACTAATATAAGTAGTATTGTATTTGCTTTGACCAAATTCTTTCCTGAAATGTTCATTTCCTGGTATGTAATTTATACATCCTTTATTTACCCAAGAAAACACATGCTAAGGGGTAATAATTAACGAAGGAGAGCCGAGAGACCGAGGTGTCAGAATTTACTATATTTAGAACTTCGTCCTTGCTCCGGAAGCCTTTTATGTAATATACTAATCGAAGTAAAAGTACAATATATCGTAATACATGAAGAGTACAGTCTCGTATCTGTACAGGTACAGATTATATGAGAAACAAATGTGTCCAACTCCCCACATTCTCCTCTCTCCCATTCGACACAATCAGATCCCAAATCATTCCCAATTAATTCTCCAATGCACCCTCCGCAGAGTATCGAAAAGATCGAGCTATTAGCAATAAAAATATTTGAGTATATAGTAGAGTATAGTAGAGTCAATATAATTATAGTAGAGGTAGGGCTTGTTAAGCTAAATTAATAGACTTTTTCTCCATTACACAAAATTATATTTTATCCAATGCAATGTGACGCTTCAGTAAATCCTGAAGCTATTTGTAGCTCACCAAGATTTCTAATAAGATCTAGGACAAGTTCTGAATCTAAACTGATAGACCTAGTGTAAATGTAAAGCCAAATAATCGCATTTAAATAATCTAAACGTCCTTAATTATTAAGGACGTTGTCAATATTTGTTTAAATCTCTTTATTCTTCCGGAGTAAATCTGTAAAATATATTACCTAATATCTATAAACTTAAAAAATAGTATTGCATTGTATTATTTGGATTTTGGATTTGAGTTACTAGATTAAACTTAAATTAATCCCATACAATTTTCTTTTAATAAGCAATATAAAATATACATATATGTATGCCTCTTTTAACTAATAGTCTACGAGTAATAACCTAAAGTAATTATTATTAAACATCGTATAATATCTATCAATTTATATTAGGTACTTATACTACGATACTTGTATATTTAAGCATTCACATTTGACTTCAGAGTTTGAAGTTTAGAGCCCAGACTTCGAATTCATACAAGTAAGAATAGGATCATTCAAGTTACATATTTACATGTAATTAATATCTATTAAGGCAGCAGTATTTATTAACTTACGAATATTAGATTTTAAATACAAGAAACTTAAAGGTACACATTCATAAACTACAATACAATTATACTGTGCACTCAAGACATTTTACATTCCCAATTTCTCACATTCAATCCTCTCACATCATCTGTATATAAGAATATCTTTGAATATATTATAAAATATAAATACGTATTAGTGAGCAAATAAATATGAACTAATTTTAAATATAATTTGTGTTTTAACTACCTTCTATCATAATCTTCCTGTGCTATATAAGGTAATGAGCCATACATCTGATGATGTCTAGCATATACACTGGGGCCAATTGAATTATTAAAATTATAACCCTGACCTAGCGAATAACCACCTCCTCCTCCTGTGTGCATTGCATACACACTTCCTCCTCCACCCCCACCTCCGCCTCCGTGATAATTCGGAGAAATCCCTTTACCCGTACTTCGAACCGTAGAATAACTTGATGGCAAATAAACTGGTCCCCCACCTCCTTTGACACTATGTGTACATGCACATTTTGAAGAGCCTGCATAAGCTGGGACGCTTATGACACTTGCAGCTCCACCGGGATAATTATCAAGACCTCCTCCTCCACCCGATCCACCAGACATTTTAACAAAGCAGACAATAATAAAGATAAAAAGGATAATAAGTCCAACCACTCCTCCAACTATCCCAATTATTAGATTATCCATCTTATTGATATCTGGGGATTTCAATTTAGGAGCCATTTTAGCTTTCTTGGTTGGTTTTGAGTTTGATTTGGCGTTGGCCCGATTTGATGCTTTTGTTGGAAGTGACCAGATAATGTCATTAATCTCGGTTGTAGCCGTTGTTGTCCGTACAGAGATTGGGAGAGGAGTTTCAGTTGTGCTAATAGTCGATTCACAAATCAGATCTTCAAGACCGATAGACATGACCGAGAGTCCCGCAAGTTTTGCAGGCCCAGAACAATGGCTATTGGAATTTACTCGCTGGAGATATCTCACTAAATTTACAGCGTTACAATCGCACACAGGAGACACCCCTTCAATCTTGATGTTATTCGAAAGGAAAGGTGGGCTCAGGTTGTTGATTTTAGAGTCTGTGACATCAAGAATAATGTCAGAACTCATAGGGACTGGGACTAGGATTGAAGGGAGAAGATTTATCGAGGTTTTAAGTAGATTAATTTGAACTCGAGGTGAAGTGAGACCTGCAAAAGTACCAGTGGAAATGGAACGGACACGCCTTCCTCGTATTCCAATCTTGCTTACACGAGCATTTAGGCCCGGGTGAAGCTGATCCACAATTTCATTGTCTTTAAATTCAAAATCAAAGCTTTCCAGATATTGGAGATGGCTCAATAGCCCTCGCACATCCAAATATCCCAGCTTAGGAGAATTGAAGATTTCCAGTTTTATGAGATTTCGGAGATTTAGACTTGCTTTATCAACACGGGTAAGCTCCACAAGATTATTCAGTTTGAGCGCCTCCAGAGATTGTGGGAAATAATTGCCGGATATGTTTCTATTTAATAAAAATATGTTTAAAATAATTAATTTAGATTATTTATGAGTAATAAGAGTATACATAATATAATGAATTTGAAAGGCCTTACTTGATTGGATTGCTTGAAACATCGAGGTAGATCAAACTGGGTGGAAATTTCACTTTATCCAGAGCTTTGATTTCATTATTCTCAAGTGAAAGTATTTCAAGAAGAGTTGTCCTTCTAAATACGGTGTCATCAATGCTTTGAATCTGATTTGAGCTTAAATTTAACTCTCGGAGGAACGGAGTTTCAAGAATTGGTAGAGAAGACACGGAGCAATTTGCAAGGTTAAGGAATCGAACTGTTTTTGGTTCATTCAAAATATTCCGGATTGATGCCTCATCAAGAGGGTTTTCACTAATATCTAGATTCTTTACATTAACGAGCATATTCAAATTAGATGGGATTTGTTGGATTTTATTAGCTCCCGCATTCAGACTCTCTAGATGAAAGTATTGCTTTTGAAGGGATTCGTGAGGGAGAGATTGGAAAGAATTCCGAGAAATATCAATCTTTTGAAGCTTTTGTACATTGGCACGATCAAACATATTTTGAGGAAGAGTTGTGAGGTAGTTATCAGAGAGGTCAAGCTCAAGACGTAGGAGCCCATGAAAAATGCTCCCATCAATAGCTTCAAGCTTATTTTCGGAAAAGTCAAGGACTTGGATTTGAGTAGAATTTAGAAATGTGTTTTGATTAATGTAGGAAATGAGATTTCGATTGAGTAGAAGGATTCGAAGGTGTTGGAAGTTGACAAAATTCATTTCATTGAGACTTTTGAGATTGTTGGATGAGAGACCGAGATAGCGGAGTTCTTTGCAGTTCTTTAAGAACTCGGTGGGGAAGATTGACCTGTTTTTTAATGGGAATATTTATTAGAATTAAATTCCTTTTAGATTATTTAAGCTTTCTCACAGTTTATTCCCATTCATATTCAAGTTCCAAAGCTCGGGAAGTCTTTCAAAGCTATTTGGATAAACTGAAAAAGAAATGCCGTTAAATTCAAAGCTCTTTTCTTATAGCATTTTTATCTTACCATAAGTGATTTCATTGTTTGAGAGGTCAAGTGAACGCAACATGTCAAAGTCTTGGCTAAATCCTTTGAAGGATGATAGCTTGTTATTTTTCAGACTAATTTCCGAAAGGAATGTGACGTTTGAGAACCTATCATAAAAATTCAAAAGTGAAATATGTAAAAAATTATCAGTTTCATTCCATTTCTCAAATTCTTACATATCTGGTTTCAAATTTTTAATTTCGTTATTGCTCAAATCCAAAACGGTCAGGAATTCATGATTCTCCAGATTGTTAATGATTTTAATGTTATTTCCACTGAAATTCAGCATCTGTAAACAGGATCATTTAATATGAAATTAGCGTTATGTATTGTAATTCTGAAAGTTCCTTGAGATTTGAGAGTATATACTATATACTCACTTGAATTGTAGGGAGACTCTTTAAATTGGGGATTTGGTCCAGGTTATTTTGAGACATTGAAAGAGTGAGCAAACTGGAAAGGCCATCAAAGGTATTGGGGAAGATCATACTACTCTTCAATTGATTCTCGCTCAAGTCCTGTTCAAATATTAAATGAATTCATGATTGATAGCCTAATTATAAATTAATATTCTTACCAGTGTTTTCAAAGAGCTCAAGAGAACAAAATTGTGTTGAAGAAGCGAAGTCAATTCATTTCCCTTTACGCTCAAGCCTTCCAAAGCAGTCAATTGAAATCTGTAAATACAAATTTTATATGCATTTATTCATCTTAAATCTAATGATAATAATATATTTATCGAATATACCGTGGAATAGTTTTCAAATGGTTCATATCCTATACAATTTACAAAATATAAATTAACACAAGCCCATTTGCGTATGGATTATAGTGCTATTACCAAATTAAGGGTCACAATTCCTGAGGGTAATTCAACCTCGTCCATATTTTCAATCAGATTCCCCTTCAGGTTCAGGAACTTGAGAGATGGATAGTAAGTGAATGTTTCGGTAGGTATTTCCCTTATTAAATTGTTTGAAATGGAGAGTCGGGTCATATTGGAACTTTTCATTGATGTCAACGCTGAAATTCGATTGAAATCCAGATTGAGGGAAGTGATTGCTTGAAGAGGCTCAAGGGCCGAGTAAGGGAAAGCAAGTAAATTATTGTCCATCAAATTCAAGACTTGGAGATTGGTGGTGAGCCCTTCGAAACTAACTGCCGAAAGCTAAATGTATGACCAAAATCAAGTAAATTTATTAATTTAGATGTGCATTTGGGCCACCCACCGAATATTTTAATATACAACTAGGATATAGGCCCGAATAAAAAATTCGGGCACCTAGACCATTGAATAGGCCTAATTAATAGCTTTCCAATGAGATATTACACGGCAAAGTAGCTCT